>PVJO010007078.1:61220-84642 GCA_004026905.1 Hystrix cristata | reverse complement strand
CTGAAAATGTTGTAAAGGCCGCTCTCTGACTCCTGGCTCAAGAGATCCTCCTGCCTCAGCCTCTCAAGAAGCTAGTACTGCAAATGCATGGTACCACAGCCCACTCTGGCTCTACTTTTCTCAGCCCTCACTCCATTCCCTTATATTCAGTACCTCCAGCTATCCAAGACCTGACCTGAACTTTTCACTAAAGTGCAAAGTTCAGAATAATGTCAAGTAGCTATATTGTCATTGTTTAAAAAACGAAGCCTGAGCTGTGTGCAGTGGTGCATGCTTGCAGTCCCAGCTACTGGGGAAGCTGAGGCAGGAGGATTGCTTGCAAACCCCTGTCTCAAAAAAAATGTACTCTGTGATGGCAGCCGCACAATAATTCCAGACCCACATCTGCTTCTGCCCTGAGGAGCCATGGATCTTTCCTTTAGATGACCGTTATTCCCCTCGGGAGCATTGCGGATGCTTCTTCCAATGGTGGCTTCGCTTGTCCATCTTCTCTCATGCTTTTATGTGGAGGAAGGCGTGCACGTGTGCATGCGCGTGAGTGGCATGGGGCTACAGCCCGAGCTGCACCCTCAGCCCCAGCAGCAAAGCAGGCACTCACCCAGAGCAGGCTCCATAAACACTGTCTGCCACCTAGATTTTTTTTTTTCTAGGAAATAATCTTACTGAAATCTTTCCACTTTAAATTTTTGAGACACAGTAGACAAACCAAAGATAGTCTGAAAGACACCAATTCCTCCAAAAAGAATTCTGTCCAAAGCAATTATGATTCCAAATAAAGATTCCATTTTCTTTTGTTTTTTGAGAGAGTCTTGCTATGGAGCCCAGCCTGGCCTGAAACTCGTGGCAGTCCTCCTGCCTCAGCCTCCCAAGTGCTGGGATTACAGACATGTGCCACCACACCGGCTCCATTTTCTTGAGATTTCTAAAAAACTGCTGTACACTGAGAAAAAGTCTCCTTAAAATGCCCCGTTCATTAGTCTCCTCAACAAATGCTGACAGGGCGCACTGTTTGCTGAGCCCCAAAAGGAGCCCCGGGGAGGGCCTGGGATGAGCCTGGGCCAGGTTCCGGAGGGCAAGGGCGAAGGCGGTGAGAGACAGGCTGGAGGAGGGAAGAGGAAGACAAACTGCCGAGACGGGCGGGTGCCAGCACGGACGCGGTGACCAGGTGGCCAGCCAGGAGCGTGCTGGGCAGAGCCGGGGTGGGCCTGCCCACGGAGGATGTGCAGGGAGGAGCAGGCCGCGCCGGAGGGTACACAGCGGGGCTGGGACTGGGTGGGGAAGTTGGGGTTCATTCCACACACAAAACCAAATCAGCTAACGGTTTTCCTCAGGGGCTGACAGGATCCATTTTTGAGAGTGGAGCTTTTGCCGTGTTGCCCAGGCTGGTCTCAGACTCTTGGGCTCAAGTGATCCTCCTGCTTCAGCTTCCCAAATTGCTGGGATCACAAGCACGCACCTTGATGCTCAGCTAATTTATAATTTTAAAAATGTGTGGCGAGCTGGGCAGGGGTGGCGCACACCTATAATCCCAATGCTCAAGAGGCTGAGGCAGGAGGATTATCACAAATTTGAGGCCAGCCCGAGCTACATAGTGAGTTCAAGGCTGGCCTGAACTACATAATGAGACTCTGATTCAAAAAAAAAGAAAGAAAGAAAGAAAGAAAAAAAGATGTGTGGGGGAAAAAAAGAAAAGGAAAGTTGTATGGAGAGCCTGGTAGGGTGGTACACGCCTGTAATTCCAGTACTTGGGAGGCTGAGGCAGGAGAATGGTGAGTTCAAGGCTAGCCTGGATTACGCAGTGAGACTAAGAAAACCAAAACCAACCAACCAGCCAACCAACTAAACAAAAAAGGTGTGGGGACTAGGAGAAAATCTTTGAAATATGGGGCTAGGTGAAGAATTGTTAGACTTGAAACCAAAACCTTAAAAGGGAAAATTGGTAAATTAGACCTCATCAAAATGAAAAACTTCCACAAAAGTGTCTATTGAGCAAGGTGTGGTGGTGCACCCCTATTATCTCAGTACCCAGGAGGCACATTTCAGACCAGCCTTGTTCAAATCCAGCCTGGACTACAAGTGATACTCTGCCCCGCCCCCAAGTCTTTATTGAGAGGGATGAAAATTCAAAGTACAGACGGAGAGTAGTACAGTTAGAAACAAAGAAGCTGAGTGAGCCGCTCCCTTCCCCAAAAGCTCAACCATAAACATAAACATTTTAAGGATTATCTATACTCCCACCTTCTTAGGGAAAGTACAAAACAACAAAATAACAAAATAACAAAAGCCCCACGTAGGGGGCAGGGTTCTGACGCCAGTGAGGCACCCAGAAGTCAGAGAAGGCTGCCCTTTAAATCCAATGAGCCCGAGTTAGCAGATCCTGGGCACTCACACCACATTTGCACGCCATTCCCTTTCACTCGCGTGTGCCTACCCTTTTCCCTTTCCCTCGTCCTGGCTGCTACCTTCCTGGAGATGACCAATAAACGCAGCTACCTACCATGGAGTGTGCACTTGGAATTCTTTCCTCGTGGTACACAGGGACCTGGGCTACTTCTGGCCCACTCAACTGTAAAAGGAGGGACTACTTGTAAATCATGTATCTGACAAGTAACTGATATCTAGAATATATAAAGAACTCTCAAAATGCAACCATAAAAAACACCCAAAACAATTCAGTCAGAAAATGAGCAAAAGGAGATGGGGGCTGGGGATTTAGCTCGGTGGTTAGAGTGTTTGCCTCACGAGCAGAAGGCCTAAATTCGATCCCCAGCACCAAAAAAAAAAAAAAAAGAAAAGAAAAGAAAAAGAAAATGAGCAAAAGATATGAAAAGACGTTTTGCTAAAGAGGGAAAACAGACAGCAAGCACGTAAAAAGATGCTAAAGATCATCAACCACCAAGGAAATGCAGACCGAAACTGCAGGGGCCACCAGCACACATCCATCAAGATGTCTTGGGTACAAAGAGCACCACTCCACACGCTGGCAAGAGGCAGGCTGGGAGTCCGATCACCCACACACTGGTGGGTGTGAGAAACACTAGTCACTCTCTGAAACGTTTTGGCAGCTTCTTCAAAAACCAAATCGTATAATTACCATAGAACTCAGCGATTGTACTCTTTGGCATGTATCCCAGAGAAATGAAAACTTATGTTCACACAAAAAGCTATATGTGAATGTTCATAGTAGCTTTATCTCTAATAGTCTAAACCTGGAAATACTTCCTATGTCCTCCATGAGGGACTGGTTCCCCACACTGTGGAGTACAACTGTGGAATACTACGCAGCCACAAAGAGTAACCAATGGATGCATGTCGCAGGAGGGAAAATGAATGGAAAGGAGATAAACGGGTTCCATTCAACCTCCAGCTTCCAGACCTTGGACATTTAAAAGAAATTTTCCCAGAAAGCTTCCCAAATCCCCAAATTTGCAAGAACTGTAATAATATATAGTAATGATATCAATGGTGTATAATTAAAAATTCATTGATATTCAAGCAAGGCGTGGTGGTGCACGCCTGTAATCCCAGCACTTACGAGGCTGAGGCAAGAGGATCACCCTGAGTTCGAGGCCCACCTGAGACCCTGTCTCAAAAAAAAAAATTATTGATATTCCCTATTCCCCTTGTTTCTACTAATAAAAAATGAGATCAAACTCGGAGTCCGAGTGGGTTCTGGGCTCATCTCCTCCACAGTGGAGGCCTCTCACCCCCAGCCCATAGCCTGCAGCGCCAAGCCTACCTCCCTTCTCGTCTGTCTCCTTCCCACCCCGGGCCAAGATTAAACCCCATTCCTTCAAAATGACACCATTTCTGCACACACTTCGGCACCTGTCTTGGCAGAGATGTTCAGCCTCCGTGTGGCGCGGGCCTCTTCAGCTGCTATCTCCGTGCACACGGGGCAGTGTTGCTCTCTGATTAGAGTGCATGACCTTCCCCGGGAAGATTAATGCCACAAACAATAATGTAAGGTTTAAACAAAGGCGGGCACAGCTGCGCATGCCTGTAATCCCAGCTACTCAGGAGGCCGAGGCAGGAGGATCATTAGTTCCAATCCAGTCTAGGCATTTTAGTAAGACCCTGTCTCAAAATGAAAGGCAGGACTGGGGAACTGCCTCGATGGTAGAGTGCTGGCCTAGCGAGGCCCAGATTCGATTCCCAGCCTGCAAAAACAAAACGACAAAACAAATAAAGGTCCCAGCCCTAAAAGAGCAGACAAAGCAAAGCAAAGGAAGCACAATCCTAAAGCAAATGTGAAAAATAAATAATGGTTAGGAACACAAGGAAGGGGGGAAAAGAAAAGCACACAAGCAAGGGCTGGGGATTTAGCTCAGTGGTAGAGCACTCTACCTAGCAAGAGCAAGGCCCTGAGTTCGATCCCCAGCACCCCCCCACAAAGAACCCCAGGAAGACGTTTTGTTTGTTTGGGTGCTGGGAATTGAACTCAGGGACTTGAGCTCGCTAGGCAGGCGCTGTACCACTGAGCTAAACCCCCGACCCCCAGGAAGATGTATTTTGTTATGTTTAAAACACTAAGGATGATGAGTACCAAGCTGAGCAGCTGTGAAATTCAAGACTGTGACTGCCTTCGCCTGGGGGTTCACAGTGACGAGTGTGTTTATGGAAGCACTGGACTTCATGCTTCTGAAGAGACACTACGACTTCTAAATACCAAGCCTGAGGGCAGGAGGCAGCAGGCCCGTAGCACGCCTGCGCAATGGGGGGGGGTGTTCGGCCACGCGTGTTCCCCTCCTTCCCGGGGACCTCTGTCCCTACCGCCCAAGGCAATCAGGGGCAGAAGACTTCAGCCACAGGTGACCAAGGCCTTGGGGACTAGGAGGAAAGTTTCACAGGTGTCCAAAAATCAGTTGCAAGAGGCCAGCAGCAAACATGTAGCACCAGGAAATTTGTGCCCCAAAAGAAAAGTTCAGAGAGGAGTCAAATGTCCAGATTCTGCAGAGTAGGACAGGAAGACACTTTCGAAGCCCTGCCCGGTGGTGCACGCCTGTAATCCCAGCACTTGGGAGGTTGAGGCAGGAGGATCGTGGCAAGCTCGAGGCCAGCCTGGGCTGCATAGTGAGACCTTGTCTCAAAAGAACCAAAAAACAAAACAGAAAAAGCAGGGTACATTCGAGATGGTGTGGGAGGTGGTGGAGGCCCCAGGAAGGAGCCTTGTAAGAGAGAGTGACTAGCGCTGAAGAAATAAAACAAAATCATAGCAGTACCTGAACAACAAAATCAAGGTAAAGCTAGGGGAAACCTGCATGTTTGTCTCTTGGTAAATTGTCATGTGCTCTATTCTCTGCTTCTTGTCAAATGCAAAAAGGTTTACTTTGGCCAGACATGCTGGTGCACACTGGTCATCCCAGCACTCTGGGAAGCTGAGACAGGAGGGTCACAAGTTTGAGTCCAGGCTGGACAACCTCATGGCTTGGTGAGGCCCAGTCTCAATAAAAAGGCTTAGGGATGTAGCAGAGTGCAAAGGCCCTGGGTTCAATTCCCAGTGTCACAAATAATTATTTCATTGAGAGATGATTTATTTCGTAGCATATATGTGAGTGAAGAGAGCACATGTTTAGGAGCTTCATGTCGGGCTGACACACTGTGGCCTCCTCTTCCTCCACTTATCTTCCTTCTCTTCTTACTGTCCTCCTTTTCTCTAGTCTTTTTGCCTGTATTTTAAACCCTAGTAGGGGCACCGTGGGGCCAAGGTGCTTGCTTAGTGCACAGAGGGTCCTGGATTCCATCAAGTCCCCTACCCTGTATCCTTACAGACTTTAGGGTCCAAATCCTAGAGCTTCTTGGCTGAGTGCCTTCCTAGTACCAAACATCACATGAAACGTTGGAGACCCAAAGATGGGCAAGACAAACTTCCTCTTAGGGAGAAGCCTGGTGTAGAAGGAAAACAAAACAAAACAAAAAACTCCCAATCATAATAATATTCTCTTGTTGTTGTTCACCTATTTATAAAAATGTTTAATTCTTGAATTTTCTTATTAAGTAATGAGCCCCCACTACACAAGCTCAATGGCACAGAAGGGTAGAAACAGTTACTGTCTGTAGGAACCCTGATCACCCTCCAGGCCCCAAGAAATGCCGATTGGGTCATGAAGCCGCTGGCCTCAGCCCCTTTGGGATGTCTGCGACCCTGGCTGGTGCTCGTAGGACTCTCTAAGGGACATGGAACCTGAGTCCTTTCGGGAGAACTGAGAGTATCAGAGGGATTCTGTTCACAGCAAGTGATCCATAAGAATAAGAGCATACAGGAGATAAGAAAGGAAGCAGGGCAGGAGTGTGGGCCGGGAGGTCCGGGGACTCGGTTCCAGGTGGAGTTTGTTGTAGACAGCGCTGCTTCAGAGTGGCTGTTGTGCTTGCAGTGTGAACCAGAAGATCCAGGACAGTGGGAAGCAGAGATCATGGGTCCTGGTGAGCAAGGGTTGGGCACACAGACCTTCAGGAAGAATCCAGAGACCTTGGAGACTGCTTTGGATGCGATAGTGGAGGGATGATAAGTAGCCCTGCATAACTCTTTGGTTAGGTGGAGAATTCATAGTGGCAGAATTAATGAGAACTCAGCAGGAAGGCTGGTTTAGGAGGAAGATGGTAGATTAGGGTTGCTTTCATTGTCTGTGAGATGCTAGCAGTTCATAGAAGTGGCAATGTCTAGTTCCTTGCTACTCAAAGGTCCACAGAGCAGCAGTGTAAATTCTCCTGCAAGTGTGTTAAAAACGCAGCACTGCATCACATCTGCACTGTGAGCCAGGCATGGTGCATACTTGTAATCCCAGCATTCAGGAGGCTGAGGCAGGAAGATCGGCACCAGTTCAAGGTCAGCCTATGATACATAGCGAGTTCAAGGCCAGCCTGAACTGCACAGGGAAAACCTGTCTCAAAAAAAAAAAAAAAAAAAAAAAAAAAAAAAAAAAAAAAAAAAAAAAAAAAAAGAAAAGAAAAGAAAAGAAAAATCTGCACTTCAAGGCTGCATCTGCAAACCCCGTCTCCATCTTACCACTAAGCAGCTGAGGAAATCACCAAACTTCCTGTACTCTGGAGGTTAAAACTTCTGGGATTAAGGTCTGTTCTGTAGATGTGGTTAGCTGCAGAAGAAAGAGACTGGTAAAGCTGTGTGAATCCCGCGTGTGAAGTCTACCATGCCAGGGCCACCTGCGGGCCATGTGTTCAGCTGCGCGGCGCGGGGACGGTGACTCACCAGCGCCAGTCAGTTACATCACACATTTTTCTCTGCATTTAAGAGCAGAGATAAAACATCAAAGGGAAAATCACTTACAGGGGTTTTATGGAGCTCATCAAATTGTTAGAATTGGTGTACATAACACATGAGAATTTGGGTGTAACATCATAATTATAAAATGAGGATCTCGGGACTGGATTTAGCTCAGTGGTTAGAGTGCTTGCCTGGAAAGCACAATGCCCTGAGTTCAATTCCCAGCACCAAAATAAATAAATAAATTAATTAATTAAAAAAAAAATAATAATAATAAAATGATCTCATTCTAGAAAACGCTCCCTGTTTATAAATACAAAGGTTTCCTGTTAATCGCATAAGTCAGCTCCCCAAGCTCATGGCAAAACAGACATCTGTGTGTAAGACATCATTTTCCAATCTCACTAGGAGAAAAATCACAACTATGCAAATCACAACTAATATGCAGTGTATGAAAATGCATGGAATATTGCTTCCTTTTCTTTGTTCATCAGTGTCTCTGCTAATTGTTAAACATTTGTTTAATAATGCAGCACTGCCTTTTAAATACTTGCATATGGCTTTGTAAGTCAATTTTTAAGAACCGTGATTCAATCGCTTCTCAGTCTTTTGGCTAAGATCAAGTGAAGAACTGTAACTTTTAATGAGATAATGCATGTACTGGAGTGTGTAACCAGTAAAGACTAGATCACAACATACTACATAATAATCATAGATGCCCCTTCTGGCCACTGTTTTGGTGACCCCTCATTATTCTATTTTTTTTTTTTTTTGAGACAAGTTCTCACTATGTAGCACAGGCTGGCCTCAAACTCTCAGCAGTGATCCTCCTGCCTCAGCCTCCTAAATGCTAGGATTACAGCCGTGCACCACCAATATGAAGCGGTTTTTAAAAGTGTCATGAAGCTGGGCATGGTGGTGCATGCCTGTAATTCCAGCACTGGGGAGGCTGAAGCAGGAGGATCACTACACATTTGAGGCCAACATGGGCTATATAGTGAATTCAAGGCCAGTCTCAACTACATAGTGAGAACCTGCCTTAAAAAAAAAAAAAAAAGGTGTCTTATGGAGCCAGGCATACTGATGATGCCTATAATCCCAGCACTTGGCAGGCTGAGGCAGGAGGATCGCTGAAAGTTTGAGGCCAGTCTGGGCTATATAGTGGGCTCAAGGCCAGCCTAAACTACTGTATATAGTGAGATCCTATCTCAAAAAAAAAAAGTCTCATATAAACTGGATTGCGGGGACAAAAAAAAAACTGGATTTGGTGGCATATATATATATCAGATAACTGATATATATCTGATATATATATCTTATATAGATGAAATGTTGCTAAAGAAAATATAAATTGAAAGTCTTACGTAAGTGAAATGTTGCTCTGTGGATTGCTTAAATCAGTATCAGGATTACTAGGATAAAGTGTGTGAAACTGCCATTTTTTTAGGTCAAATTGGTCAATTATTGGTCAAATATTGGCAGTTTCACATGATTCAGCCTTCGCTGTAATCAGACTCTCTCTTATGGGCCAGCCCGTCCTGTAACTAGATAATGAAGGAGGAAACTGAGCAGAGTACACAGTGGTGGGTCTGTAGAGTAGAACCACCTCACTTGTGCTGTTGCTGTGCAGACTTTGTTCATGGCAGCTCTGTGCGCCACAGCCAAGAGAGGATGGACCTCTGTGACAGCCGCGGGTTAGTCACCCTCGCTGCTGATCGCTGATCAGGGCAGCCATCAGGGAACAGTCGACAGATCGGGTGACAGGCTGGAAATCAACCTCGTATGTCTTCAGCAGGCTAGAAATGCACATGTGATACCTCCACTTACTGATTATACCTTCTTTGGACTGAAACTCTAAATACCTGAAATGCAGATGGAAGGGAAATGGCTATCTCGTTATTTAAAACTCTATTGCCAAAAAAAGCTGACCTGACACAGATAAGAAGCAAACTATGTTTATGTTCAAAATGTTTTATTCCATGTAATCAAATTTTGAATGCAGAGCCGATTGCTGCCTTTTGCCCAAGGGCTAATTTTATATCATGGCTGTATAATGAGAAATAAATTCCCCAACAATTGTAGGGGAAAAAAGTTGTTATCTAGGAGTTTGCTGGGAGATAATGTATACATTACATTTTAAATGATTTTATAAAACCTGAAGTGGTCAGACAAGGGCCAGTTCAAGTGAATTATTTCTAAATTAAAAAAAAAAAAAAAGCAGAGTTGGGGATTTAGATCAGTGGTTACAGTGCTTGCCTTGCAAGCACAAGGCCCTGGGTTCAATCCCCAGCACCAAAAAAAAAAAGCAATCTGCGAGAGCCCTTGCCTGTCATTCTTGAAATTCTGGATTCAACCTGAAGTGGTACCAGAAAAAGGAAAGAAGAAGAAATTAAAAATAGGTGCTGTGGGGGTTGGTTAGTTCAGTGGAAGAGTGCTTGCCTAGCAAGTGCAAAGTGCAAGGCCCTGAGTTCAATCCCCAACAACCCCCCAAAACAAAACAAACAACAACAAAAAATAGGCGCCGTGGATTAGTGATTATGTTACTGAAAAACAGCACAACACTGACATACACATTCAAAAACTTTAATGACTATTAATATCACTACCATTACTAACACCACTATTACCATTAAAACTGATACTATTGACGAAGTAGAGATAATAGTTGCACTTACTATATTTTTAGATGTGCTCAGGAAGTATCAGTTTGGCTACAGATTTCTTTAGTCAGCTCCAGAAAGTAAAGATGCTTTATTCTGCAATAAATGATAAAGTTTGTACGCAAAGCCTCACTCATGCTTGTACGGTACCAGTAAATGCTCATAGATTTTTGTACAAAACTGGAGCCCAAAGACCTAGATTTACATAGTATAGGCGGTTACTGTGAGCCACAGAAAAGTTGCTGAAAGTCCCTGAGCCTTAGAGTCCTTATCTGTAAACACAAGGTTAATCAAAGTAGCAATAATATCAGCCGATGTTTAGAGCAATACGCTTTCTATGCCCTGGGGAATGTTCTATGAATTTTATCACATGACCTCATCACTGATACTTCAGAGGGTGTCCAGCGTTCTTTCATGGAACTTCCCTTCGCCCCCTCTGCTGCCTTGTCTGCCGGGAGGCCGAGCACTGCACGTCCGCCCCCGCGACCCTCCTCCCTGACTGCCAGGCTCAGACGGGAAGGCCTCAGCACAGAATCGGAAGGTGGCAGGAGAGGCGGAGGTTACTTCCCTTCTTCGCGTCCTCCTTGAGCATCCCTCTTCTAATGGCCGCGTTGGGGTGGGGGATCCCTTTACAAACTTCAGCCTCCTCTTCTCTTTGGGTTCCGCAAACACTGTATCCTCCTTTCTTCTCTTCCCGCCCAGAGTGGCCCTGTCTTCCTGTTGTTGCTAGTTCTTGGTACCTAACATCTCTCTCCAGTTCCCTTAGCTCCTGACCACATCTCTGTAAGTAGTTCCTTCAGTAGTGTCTCTAGATTTGAAGAGTGAAATCCTCTCTCTTGTGCTGGGACTCTAACTCTTAGAGGGACTACTTGCACATTTCAGTCAGTAGTTGGTACCTAGGACAATAGAAGGGTATCTTTTTTTGTGTTTGTTTATTGAGGTAGGGTCTTGCTGTGTAGTCCAGGGTGGTCTTGAACTTGCTGTGTAATACAAACTGACCTCAACCCTCATCCTCCTGCCTCAGCATCCAAAGTGCTGGGATTGCCAGTGTGCACCACCATGTCTGGCTTCTACCACTGAGCTTCTAAGTGTTACTATTTCTTTTTTTCTAAATTAATTCCCTTTCCAAACAAATCAGTGTTTCTTGACGTACAGGTCCCAGACCATCACCTGGAATTTGTCAGGAATCCAAATTCTTATGTTACACTCAGATCTACTAAATTAGAAGTACAGCCAAGTGTGGTGGTGCACAGCGGTAATCCTAGCACTGGAGAAGCTGAGGCAGGGGGATCATTTTGAATTCAAGGGCAGCCTGAACTACATGGCAAGACCCTGTCTCAAAAAGAAAAAAGAAGAAAGAATAAAAGAAGCAGCAGCAAGATGCAAAAGCACTATGGAAAACCCAAACAAAGTCATCCACAAATCTTTTTTGGGGGGGTGAGGGAGTGCTGGGGATTGAACTCAGGCCCTTGGGCTTGTTAGGCTCACAAATCTTTTTAAGCCTCAAACATCCCCTTAACCTGAGAAAGCAGTATGTACTTACAATAATACATATTTGCTTCATTATTTGTATCCAGTAAAAAGGGCCAAGATGTAACTTTGCTAGTACACATCTACATTTTCAAGCCTGAGTTTCTGATTACCCCGGAACTAAGCAAGCTTTGACTTTGTTTCCGCCCTGTGGAAAGCCCATTTCTTTGCCTAATGAAAGCCAGCCAAAGCTGCACACAGACTGCAGCTCCAGTCAGTAATAAAGCCCTGGACACCTTGTTCTCTGTGTTCCAAATGTGTTTAATTGTATCTTCTGTCTTTCATATTTCTGTTTCCAGAACAGTAGGACTGTTTTAGTTACTTTTTTTTTTTTTTTTTTTTTTTTTTTTTTTTTTTTTGGCCTTCAGCCTATCCCCCAGCTTCCCTAGAGAAGCACAAAGTGGGCAGAAAGGCAGGAAAAGGGTGGGTGTGGCTGAGCTCTAATCCAGCTCCCATATTGGAAGCTAAAGATGTTTCCCTGCTGAAGTTCTACTTGCATCTCACAGTGAATAACGGTTTAGAAAAAGATTTCATCGAAGATCCCCGTGCTCCACACCTGGCAATTTGGGAGTTATGTTAGTTCCTGCTGCATCCTGACCCGGAACAGAACCCGTCACCAAGCCCTCCTGATCCTAGCTGCCAAGCCATTCTCAAACTGTCTCCTTTCCCCTTTAGTCACTACTCCTTAATTTAGGATTTAGACTTCTAATTGGACTTCCTTTCGCCTCATTGCCATGACAACTCTAAAGCCTTTCTGAATGTCATCTTGCTCCCTGTTTTACATGTCTTCAACACCCACCTGATGGAGTCCTGCGCAGGCTTCCCTCCCACCTTCTCACCACTCAGAGTCGAATAGTCTACCCTCCCAGCCAATCTGTTCCAGAATCTTCCAGCCTTGCTTCCAGACATTTCCTCGGCTGGAATTGTCTTTCTCCTCTTGGGCCAAAAGGGAAATACATTGTATTTCTTTTCTTCCAAACCTCCTTCCACGGCCACTGTCCAGGGTGCCTTCCTAGTCCCTGAGCAGGAAGTTCTGCATCCCTCGCCATCGCCATCCCTGGGATGTAATGTCCTCATCCATCACATAATTACTGTAGCTGCTTGTGGCTCTTGTTCAATGTGGACTCCCAGACATTTCCATACAATGCAAGACAGGCACGTGTAATTAAGGAACAATTGTATTCATCAACACTGTATAGTATAGTCTTTAGCTATGTTGAGTGATACTAAGCATGAATACAACTGGAACGTTTTTCTCTAGTGCAAACGTCCTCAAAAGCCAGATGCTTGAATAACACAACTCTCCCAGCTGTCTCCTTTAATGTGTGTTCATTCACTGTCTTTAGTTACAGGAGAAGGGGAAAATGTTGTTTTGACTACTTCAAAACTCTTCCTATGGAGAGAAATTCTGTCTGACCACCTTATTTTTGGCCTATTCTGCTGAGGATACATATCAGGGTGTCTCATCCAGATAGGTTTAGGGGAAGCCGAGAAATTCAATTTTATTTTCTTGGGTGCTGGGGATTGAACTCAGGGCCCTGCACTTGCTAGGCAGGCACTCTACCACTTGAGCTAAATCCCCAACCTGAGAAATTTGATTTTAAAGATACACTCGAAATCCCCAACCTGAGAAATTTGATTTTAAAGATATACTCGAACTAACCAGATTATTGGTCAGAACTACTAACCTCCATAGGCAAATTATAAACGCTGGAGGTAAGAAACAAATTGGGCAACTGGGCATGGTGGTGCACACTGGTAGTCCCAGCACTTGGGAGACTGAGGTAGGAGGATCACAAATTCAAAGGCACTCTGGGCTACATAGCAAGTTCAAGGCTACCCCTGACTACACAATGAAACTCTGTCTCAAAACAAATAAATTAGCTGAAAACAAAAAGCAAAATGCCAATTCATTGCCATGTGCGGTGGCACATCCTTATAATCCCAGTATTCAGGAGGCTGAGGCAGGAGGACTGCCCTGAGTTCAGCCTGAACTACAGAGCAAGACCCTATCTTTAAAAACAAAAGCCAAAACAAAACAAAGATTATCAGTGCATTAACTAATGATAAAAGATACAGACCTGGTCAAAGAACTTGCTATTCGTATTCACTCCTAGGAATCAGAAGGCTGCTTGAGTGTGAACTAGGAGCAAAGGGACGCTGATGGTCTTACAAGACGTTTCTTCTGGCCCCCACACAGGCAGATGTCCTGCTGTAAATGAGCAAACTCATTTTCCAGGATATGGGCACACTGGCAGAGGAAAGACTCCTCCTGGACAGCTCAGGAAAAAGAAGCACTACAAAGCTTCGTTTTAAAGAATATTTCTTTTTTTTCCAATACCGAAAAAAGTTTTTTTGAGGCAGAGTCTCATTATGTAGTTCAGGATGGCCTTGAACTCATGGTAATCCTCCTACCTCAGCCTCCCAAGTGCTGGGATTACAGGTGTACACCACCACACCTGGCGACAGAGATTTGCTGAAATGCTAAATGGCTCAGGCTGGGCTCAAATTTGAGATTTTCCTGCCTCAGCTTCACTGGGGCACTACAGACATGTGCTGCCATGCCAGGCTTGGGGAGAGCCTTTGTTCGGTGCCATTGCCCAGATTCTTGCCTTCTGTTAATAATTCTTGTTTTGTTTTGTTTTATTGGGACAGAGCATAATAAACAATGACCTCAGAATTTATCCCCTTTCAACCTTGACCTTTCCAACCACCCCTACCGCTTCACCTTTTGCCCTGGTCTGACCTTCTTATCCTCCTTAAGATTTTTCACTTCTCGCTCACTTTACAGGTGGACCAATCACAAGATAATCAATCGCCCAACATAGTGTGGATGGTCACAGTTTTTTCAGGTGTCCAGTTGCATCTGTCCCATCTTTGGGAGACCTGTCCCATCCCCTGCATTTCCTGCCTTGCCTGTTTCCTTCCTAGAGAATACCACTGGGGAGAATTTAACTCGAATTCCCTAGGTATTGACCACACTTGAATCTGCTGGGCTTGACAACTACTATTCCAAGGTATTTTTTGTTTTTGAAAAAGAAAAGGGAAAATTAGACAAGTGAGCTGAATCTTTCTCATACTCATCTTCAAAACACTTCTCTACTTCCTCGCACAAGCCGGAGGTGAGAGGTAACCTTCACCAGGTCCTATTGGGTAGAATCACTCTCTCCCAGAGGCTAGAAATACAGGCTCTGTTTGTGGCGTTTCTGCCAATGTTTTCCATGGTCATGGAAGCCCGAGGAAAGGGGATGTGCAGGGATTCTCTGCAAGGCTCAGAAATGACTTCGTTTTTTAAAAAACTTCTTCTCACAGAATGCTGGGCTTCTTGTCCAAGGTTGGCCACAATCATTCATGGCCTTGAAGGGCATAAATTGTGCAATACCTTCATTATCCTTCATGCCTGTACAATATGGACGAATAATTTCTTGGTCTTCATCTATTTCTTAGTCACTTTCTCATTGCTGAGACAAAATACCCAACACCCACAAGTTTTAGTGTATGTGCTGCCAAAGCGAGCACCCAATGCTCACAAGTTAAAGGAGGAGAGGGTTATTATGGCTCACAGTTTGTACAGGTTTCAGTCCATGCTTGGCTGGCTCCAAGGCAGAGGGGAAACAGTCCCTGGCAGGGCAGGCAGAAAGCAGAGAGCAGAGACAAAGGGAGGGAGACAGCCTTCCAGGCCACGCCCCCAGTGACCCACCTCTTCCAACCAGCTTCACCTCCAACATCATATTTAGCTATAAACCCATCAGTGGGCTAATCCGGTGATGAGTATCACACGCCCATGATCCAACCATCTCCTGAAAGCTTTACCTTTGCGCACACAGCACACAAGACTTTGGGGAGACGTCTAGACATGAACCATAACAACCTATTATACAAATATAATCAAATTTCAGATCCTAAAAAGAACTAATTTATTCAATACATTTTTTAAAAGTGTTTACTCTTGGCTGCTGAGTTTCAGGCACACTTCTGATGACTCTATGACTCTATAATACAAAAGAGCTATGTCTCTTTCAGTATGTGACTCATAACTCTTTTCAACCCACATACGACTTGGAAAAGTATCTTTCCAGGGGCTGGAGCAGGGCCTGGAAGCCCAGCTACTCAGAAGGCTGAGATGGAGGAGGAGGTTCAAAGCCACCTGGGCAACCATGGAGAAACCAATTCCAAAAAAAGAGAAATCTTCCTTCTATAGCACTAGCACAAGCCAGGATTTAACTCTTCTACAGCAAGCCACTTGGAAATAGTAAAGAAAATGCTCAGTCGTTCCTGTCAGGATCATTTATTTGTGGGCACTTCTCAGGCTCTACCTGGATTCCTGGCTTTTTCTTCCTTCTCATAAAATCTTTAGGAAGATATTTCTGTGCTGGCTGTTGCGGAGTGCACTGCCCAGAAGTAGACCTTATCCTTAAGAAGCTTATGGTTGTACAGAATCTCTGGGGTTGGGGATTTAGCTCAATGGTAGTGTGCTTGCCTCCCACGTGTGAGGCTCTGAGTTCAAACTTCAATGATTGAAAAAAATTGTTTTTTTAGCAAATTGGATTTAGAGTGTCTGCATTAGGGCTAAATGAATTTAAAGTTAATAAAAACATGTGAGGCCGAGCACGTTGGCACATGCCTGTAATCCCAGCACTCAGAAGGCTGAGGTGGGAGGATCACTGAGTTTGAGGCTAGCCCAGGCTACACAGTGAGTTCGAGGCCAGCCTGAACTACAGAGCAAGACCATGTTTCAAAAAACCAAAAAACAAACGAAAAAGGGCTGGGAATGTAGCTCAACGCAAAGGCCCTGCATTCAATCCCCAGTACTGGAGAATAAAATAAAAGGCTGGGGCAAATAATGGTGAGTGACACACACAGAATGGGTGGCAGCAGGGCTGAGAGTGGCGGTGGCCAGACGGGGCTGGCTTCATGTCTGGCTCCACCAGTGGCTGGCAGCAGGGAAGAAGGGAACCTGGAGGTAGAGAGCAGCTGGGGAGTGTCTAGGTAGCCTGTCCTTTGGACCTTGGGCATTTATGATCCAAGCCTCCATTTCCTCATCTATGCAATGGGATTAACAACACTCGCTGTATTGTTTATTGAGCTCGTTCAGTGGCCTAAACCACGTAAATCACTGAGCAGGGGAGAGCACAACAGAGTTGTGTTTTAATGTCACATGCTTTCTTTTTGTTTTGTTTTTGAGATTGGGTCTCGCTATGTACCCCACCCAGGCTGGCCTCAAACTTGCACAGCTAGGTTTTTGTTTGCTTGTTTGTTTTTTGCAGTACTGCGGATTGAACCCAAGGCCTTTGCACTGAGCTACATCCCTAGCCCATTTTAAAATTTTGAGATAGGTTCTCCACTAAGTCTCTGAATTTCCCAGGCTGGGCTCAAATTTGCGAGCCTCCTGCCTCAGCCTTCTGAGTGCTAGGATCCACAGGCGTGCGTCACCATGCCCAACTGATGAGGCAGGCATTCTACAGCTCTCGACCCTCCCACAGGGTCCACACAGACACAGAACGTGGAAGTGACTTGCTGAAATCAGTCAAGGAGCTAGTACAAAAACTGGTCCAGAGCTCTGGTCTTTTTCCACCCTGTATGGAGCAGGAAACACACCCACAGACACTTCCGGGTTCAGGCAGAGTAGCAGTGACACCCAGTAACAATGAGAGCTCTGGAGCAGCCTGGGAGGCTCCATGGAAATGTGAATGACTCCACAGGCTGCAGCAGCAGCGGTGCGGGATAGGGTGGGGAATCTTCAGGATGAGGGGAGGCTGGCACTGTACTTTGCCTGCTTGGAAAAAGCTGGCCAGAGGCAGATTCCAGTGGGGAGGGGGACACCGAGCCCTTCCAGCTTTAATCCAAACTGCCTGAAGAGAGCCAAGCTGTTTCCTTTTTTTTTTTTTTTTTTTTTGTAAACAGAAGATAATGCCCATACACAGAATTACGATGAAGATTAGCTGGGGTAAAATGCATAAAGGAATTTGCCCGTGGGGCTAATACTACAGAATCTGAGGGTCTGGAAGGAAAGAGAATTGGAAAAATAATGCACCCCCTTGT
This sequence comes from Hystrix cristata, assembly GCA_004026905.1. Taxonomy (NCBI): domain Eukaryota; kingdom Metazoa; phylum Chordata; class Mammalia; order Rodentia; family Hystricidae; genus Hystrix; species Hystrix cristata. The sequence goes on along the minus strand of PVJO010007078.1, from coordinate 67,188 downwards.
AGTCCTCTTCAGTATTTCCTACCCTGAAACTGTGTAAAATACTTGTGCTTTGTTACACTGCCCAATTCTAAGTGACTAGAGCTTCACTGGGATTATTAAAATGAAGATGTTTCTGAAGTTTGTCTCCCAGCCATTTAGAGAGTAATGTGTTGTGTGATCAGATTGCTTTCCTAAGTGTTAAATGACACTAAAGGAAACCCAATCATTTTGGCAAGGAGAGGAGGAAGGTAATCTGGGGGTGAGGAGTGATTTGTGGAGTGGGCAAGATTAGGTTCAGTCAACTCTTAGGTGCCCAAGTAATCAGAAAAGACAGAACTTTGGGGCAGTGAGTTGCAGAAAAGATGGTAGAGTCCCAAAGTTATTGTATGGCAAAATAACTTTCCAAGGTTATGTCTGTACCCAGAGAAAGTATGGAAAGATTTTTCGTCTTCACCTTCCTCTTTATAAGAGGGCATTTAGTTTTCCTGTAACCTTAATTTATGGTCGCTCACTGTTATTTAACTCTGTAAAATGCTTAAAAAGATATTTACAGCCAGTCTGAGTGGTTACATTGTTTCTATAGGAAAATAATTCATGAGTTTCTTGTTTGTTTTGTTTTGTTTGGGGGGGCAGTGCTGGGGATTAAACTCAGGGCCTTGTGCTTGCTAGGTAAGCACTTTGCCGCTGAGCTAAATCCCCAACCCTGATTCATGAATTTTAAAAATCACCACATAAATAAAATATTTAAAACTTATTTCCTACTGTCAGGGGACATGGTAGTGCACACTTGTAATCCCAGCACTCGGGCAGGAGGATCCCCATGAGTTCGAGGCTAGCCTGAACTACATAGTGAGACCTCATTTCAGAAAACAAAAAAAAACTACATTTCATGTTTTTTAAAAAATGTATTATAGTAAAAGAACATTGCCATTGATCCCCTTCACAGTATTTCTCCTTACTTTGAATGCACTTATCTCATCAACCTTGTCACTTTCTGCAGCAGTTCTGGAGTCCTCTTTTCGTGAGTGTCTTTAGTTGTGTGGTTGTGGCTGCCTGATGTCCTGTATTGGTGCAAAACGTTTACTGTTCATGGTCTTTTTTTTTTTTTTTTTTTTTTTGTGGTGCCGGGGATTCACTTTGGGGAAGAACCAGAAGTGGTATAGTGCCAGATCCAGTGAACGAAGCAGATGAGGACACCCTATAATGTTTCTGTTTGACACAAATTGCTGCAAATGTTTTCAATCAGTTGAGAACATCAAGGAATCCACAAAAAGACATTCATGAAAGACTTCAGAAGTGCTTCAGAAAGTGGAAAGAACCTTGGGATAAGTGTGTTCAATGTGAGGGGGAGGATTTTGCAGGGGATTAACGGCAATGTGTCTTGTATTATAACAAATTTTTTTACCTTAAAAATCTTTTCACCATATTTTTTAATTGGCCCTTATATTTTATCAATTTATAGTTATCTCCATTTGTCTCCCCTTTCCCACTAGAATTCTCTAGGCTAATAAGGACCTTACCTTGTTCTTAGACACTATGGGATGGGGCCATTTCTCATATATATAGTATTCATTCAGTATTAGTTGACCTCATAATCCTTTTTTTTTTTTTTGAGACAGGGTCTCTCACTATGTAGTTCAGACTGCCTTTGAGCTCACTATATCACCCAGGCTGGACTAGAATTTGTGATCCTAGGGCTTGGGGATTTAGCTCAAGTGGTGGAGCGCTTGCCTAGAATTTGTGACTCTTTTGCCTTAACCTCCCAAGTGCTGGGATTACAGGCATATGCCACCATGCCCCATGACCTCCGAGTATTTTAAATCCTTATGACCTATATTTTAGAATTGAAAGGACACCTTAAAGGTTATAAAGTATGATCTTTTCATGTTGCAGATTAAAATATATAAATATGGAGCTGGGTATAGTGGTACATACCTGTAATCCCAGCACTCTGGGAGGCTGAGGCAGGAAGATGGAGAGTCAGAGCCCAGCCTCAGCAACTTAGTGACTTGGCATGAATTTATCTCAAAATAAATAATAAAATAGACTGAGGATGTAGCTCAGTGGGAAGGTGGTTTAATCCCCCAATGCTGCAATAAGTAAATAAATAATATTGGAAAGTTCCACATCGTAGCACACACCAGTATCCTAGCACTCAGGAGGCTGAAGCAGGAGGATCACAAGTTCAAGTCTAGCCTAGGCTGTATATAGCAAGACTGTATCTTTTATTTTATTATTATTTTGTGTTGGGGGGAGGTTGAGACAGGGTCTCGCTATGTAGTTCAGGCTGGTCTCAAATTCTCAGCTATCCTCCTGCCTCAGTCTCCCAAGTGCTGGGATTACAGGCGTGCCCCACTGCACCTGGCCCCTAATTCTTCAGCTAGTTCAATCATATTTCTCCTCTTCATTCCTTAGACAGTTTTTTATGAAGCTATTGTTTTGTCCATTCGACACCACTAATGTATTTCACTTGAGTCTTATTCATTTTCTTATTAACTCTGAAGCACTTTTGATGCTGGATATGAAGTCTCTTTTAAAAATAAACCCTAAGGTGAAGAGAGCGGTGGGCACCGCAGTGCTGCACATGGGGTCTGTAACAAAGACTCGGTTGTGCTGTTGCAGGGAAGAGTCAATAATTAGTAACACATTTCTAAAGGTCTCTCTTGCATAATTTTTGTGTCCAGATGTCTATGACATTTGGGTTCTAAAATAGACTTCCAAATACCACACATTCGTGCACATTTTCCAAGAATAATTGGATGATTTTTGAGTCTTTCTAGTTAATAAACATCAGGACCAAAGATGGACTACTTCACTATATCAAATTTATTCATTTTAAACATCCATTTTGATGTGGAAAGTGTTTGAAATAAACACAATTAAAAGGGTGCCAGATTGTAAATCCTTTGAAGTTTGTGTTTATGTCTCTTCCAACTGCTAGTAGTATAAAAAGGGAAAGTCATTTACATAAAATTTTTCAATTCCCGTGTTCTGGGAGATTAACTACTAACAATTCTCACAGTGCGCTGTGGCGGATCCCCATGGTGGAGTACAAAGTCCGAGCGGCCTGACGAGTGCTTAGCTCCTTTCCTGCCTTGAGACCTGCCTGCCTTGCCAGCTTCCCCAGCCACCACCCCGTCCCCAGAGTTCATGCTCCGAAACCAGGGTGCTGGCCAGGCCCGAAACATGAGGATCTGTTCTTGCTCTGCGTCCTGGGTGCGCTGTACTCCCAGCCTTCCCAGGCCACGCGATTTCTTATTCCTGGATCACTTCAGGCGGGACAGCACCCGGATGACCTGGGGGGAAAGTGGCCTTGGCGACTGACTCCCTGCCTGGACTGTGCGGAGTTCTGACTGTGTAGGGGCTCCTGCTCGGCCAGGGAGGACTATCGGGGGTCATCTTGGTCCCTAGGATGTGTAGTAGGACTTAAATAGGAAAAGTGAAGTGAGAAAAAGTGTGATGAATTTAAATCGTAAGCTGCAAAGGTCAGAGTTTTAGTGATTGATAGGTAGAGTTAGAACCAACTGAGTGAAGTTACTGGAATTTTTTTGTTTTATTTTTGTTTGTTTGTTTGTTTGAGACAGGGTTGTTTTGATTTGGTTTGGTTTTTTGAGATAGGGTTTCCCTTATGTAGTTCAGGTTGACCTCCATCTTCCTGCCCGAGCCTCCCAAGTGCCACTGTGCATGCATGCACACACACACACACACACACACACACACACACACACACACTCACTCACAGAGCTGGGTGTTTTTTAAATTACAGTATTGGGGATTGAATTCAGGGCCTTTGCACTGAGCTACAGCCCATTTTTAAATTTTGACATAGTATCCCCACTAAGTGTCTGAATTGCCCAGGCTGGGCTCCAATTTGCCATCTTTCTGCCTCAGCCTTCCGAGGGCTGGGATTACAGACACACACTGCCATGCCCGACTTTTACTGGACTTTTCAAAGGAAAAGGATTATAATAGGTCCTTAGTTGCCCGAGTTCCTGAGCTCCAAGAACAACCACAGTTGGTTCCTACATCCTGCAGCACCACACCCCCAGCCCAGGGACCGTGTGTAGGACACGACACACCTGCCACACCTGCTAGGTCACAGCACCTGTTGTGATAGCCACGTACTCAGCCATTCTCACTCCCCCAATCACATGCCCCCCTTCACCTCCCCACGCCTGAGCCCATCCCACTGACCCCCCATCCATAAAAGACTAGCTCAGTAAACTGGGCCCGGACTCTGCTTTGGAGCTATTCCAGGAGGTCCCACCCAGAACCCCAAAGTCGGGCTGGCTGTGTTCTTTGCTGGGTCATCACCATTTACCTAACAATTTATATTGTTTTTATAGTCTCAGAAAGAAAATGTTTTTAACAAGGATCTCATTTAAATGAACGAAAGAACACAAAGACAATTTCTAGACCAGATTTAACAGCACCATGTTCTAAAGCTCATCATCTATGCCACTGGCACCCAAACCTTGGAGAGCTGAGATTCCTTGCAACTATTCGTTTGGTGTGTGTGTGCTGGGGATCGAACTCAGGTCCTTGCGCTTCATAGGCAAGCACTCCAACCGCTGAGCTAAATTCCCAACCCTTAAACTATTTTAAAATGGTCTTTCATTCCCTACTGTAGTCTGAACACCTGTACTTATATTACTGGAGTCATGTCTCATAGTGACAAAGAATGAAACTGCAGACAGGGGAGGTCAGATAAAGGCAAATTTATTCCAAGGATATAAAGGCAAGAAAGAAAGTAAAAGATACAAAGGCACGGAAGTAGAGCTCCTGCTAGCCAGGAGGGTCCTGAATAGGATACCCACCTAAATCTTGGGGTTTAGAAGGGGTTTAGAAGGAGCTCAACTGGGTGAGGTGGTGTTCACCTCTAATCACAGCACTCTGAGAGGCTGAGGCAGGAGGATCACTTCGAGTATGAAGCCAGCCTGGGCTACATAATGAGTTTAAGACCAGACTGAACTACACATAATAAAACCCTGTCTAATAAAAAGTGGGGGAGTTCAGGCTGTTGTGTAAGCAATGTGGTCTCCACCCTATAAGAAACTACATACTTTTCAGGATCCAGTCTACGCAGAGTTCATGCAGTGCCCATGCAGGGCCCACGCACCCTTAAGCCAGTGGCTGCCTGACCGTGCTCAGGGGACACCTGGCAGATGTTTTAGGATCCCTGCAGGGTCATGAGTCAGCAGACTTTATTTTGGACTTTTTGACTGTTTTGGGGCCCGCTGTCCTTACTGCATAACAGAACTCTAACTCTTCGTCTGACTAATTCCTGTTACACCTATACCATTAAAAATGATGCTTTATGACTATTATAAAAGTGTATGTAGGTGTTTGAGAGTAAAAAAATATTAATTTATTTAAAGCAATACTGATAGAACTGATGTCATTAGCTATTTCTTCAACCCACATGTTCATACTCTCTTTCAGCTAACAGACGTGAGACGTCCTGGACAGCTACTGGGGATTCAAAAGTAAACCAGCTAAGTGCAGTTCCTGCCCTCCAGGGGAGACGAACAATCAGCAAGTAATAACCAAATGGGTGAGTCCTGGGAAAGAAAAAAATTGGAGCTATGTCAGAAAAAAAAAACAGGAGAGAAGGAAACAGGTATTTGGAAAAAGGCCTTTCCAGGAAGGGGACTTTTGAGATTAAGATCTGAAGGTTAAGGGGCTGGGGATTTAGCTCAGTGGTTAGAGTGCTTACCTCGCAAGCAGAAGGCCCTGAGTTCGATCCCCAGCACCAAAAAAAAAAAAAAAAAAAAAAGATCTGAAGGCTAAGATGCAGCCAGCACAGAAAGAGGTAGGGGAATAGTATTCGTATTCTAGACTGAGGCAGCAGCGTGTTCTGTGGCCCGGTCAAGAGAGAACCTCAAGTGTGCAAGGGGCTGCAGTGAGGCCGAGGTGGACTCGAGACACTGAGCAGGGTGGAAGTAGAGTTGGAGAAGTAAGCAAGACCAGGTCATGCCCAGCTTGTGGG
>PVJO010007078.1:43619-61120 GCA_004026905.1 Hystrix cristata | reverse complement strand
TTTTTCTTTTCCTTTTTTTTTTTTTTTTTAAGACAGGATCTCACTGTGTAGTCCAGGCTAGCCTTGAACTCACTATGTAGCACAGGTTGACCTCAAACTTGGGGTGATCCTCATGCCTCAGCCTCCTGAGTGCTGGGATTACAGATGTACACCACCAAACTTAATTTGAGTAATATTTATGAAAACATTTCTTTTTCAGAATAGAGAGTAGTGTCATACTGAACATTTTCCCAGAATATGAACAATATATTCTACCAGGTCTAGTTAATTTTGTGTTAGTAGAAGCTGGGGCCTCCTAGACACCCCTCTTGTCTCAGCCCAAATGGGTAGCCACAGAACAAAAACAGGCTATTGAAACTCTGGGTGCACTGGTTCCAAATGGCAACATCTTCCACTTGATTATTGTCCTGGCCACCAATTCCAAAAGGTGACTGACCAGGGACAGAGCCGGGTGAGGAAGCAGAGGCTTTTAGCTAGGGCCAGCTGACCTGTGCTCAGACTTGAATTCTGCAAGCATGCCACACTGTTTGTTATGTGTTTGTTCTCATTTCTTCCTGCACAGTTGAGTTTTTGTGCACCCAAGATATTCTCGAAGATGAGAGGGAGGCTATGTTTCTTTACCCTCTTGTGTTTGAAGAACCACCTCAAACTTGAAAGAATAAATGGACCATAAACATACTTATTCGTACCTGAAGCACCTTCTCAGATCTGGGACTGCACAGTGCCCATAACTGGAGGCGTTTGCCCTCTGCTGTGCTCTGCGGAGACTGAGAAATCAGCTGTCAGCGATTTCCCTGGGGTCTCAGGAGCCTTGGTGATGTAAGCATTTTTCCTCATTGGGTTACATTTAGGAGGAAAGGAAAATCTGCTGAGTCGGTGTTTTCTGTGGCATTCAGCCAATTCTCCTTTCCATATGTCGTTTGCCCCAAGTCTCTGACAGGGTCCGTGGCTTCCTCTGCACTGAGGAGAAGCCTCCTCTGCTCGGAGGAAGCCCAAGGAGACAGGGAGGTAGCTGCTAGCTGTGATCTGCAGAGAAATCAAGAACGGAGGCCGGGCTCACACATGGACACCAATTTGGACTGGCACCCCCAGCACGCTGGCAGAGTTTCTTGATTTGTTGTAGGAAACAGGTTGCTGGGAGATCACGACAGTTTGAAGCACAGGCCAGAGAAGGGACCAGAGCTGGGTTAGGCGAGCTGATGAGGGTGCAGGCATTGCCACCGTGGGAGCGCACTGGAAAGCCTGGGGCCAAGGGAGGCTTTCTGAGTTGAAATCTAAATACACGCAAGACTGATTCCAGCACAGTCTGGGACAGGGAATGGGTGGGGTGCGCGGGTCTGGGGCAGTGGAAGGAGAAGTGCTGATGCAAAACCTAAAGGGGAGGTGCAGTCCAGCAGCGAGTGCAGAAACCAGGGTGCAGGGGGGCAGGGAGGGGTGACTGAGAGAGGAGGCTAGAGATGTGCATCCAAATGTGAAAGGCAAGCTGAAGATTTGCCTGTGGACAGTGGGAAGGTAGACAAGGTTTGAGGCAAGAGAATGAGCAATTGAGGAAGCTCAATGGACAGATCAGAGGGTCAGGAGTTAAAGCGAGGAGGATACTGCTGCCCTGGACTCCAGGAGTGGGGATGGGATGGGGGGAAGTAGCCGGAGTGAGGAAATGCGATGAGCAAGACTTGCTAAGTGTTTGTAAGAAAAGGATGAGGAAGAAGGAGGCACCGCAGAGGTTTGTGCCTGAGGAACTGGAGGAGGACGTGGCTGTCTTAGGGGGCTGCGTCTCCCTCTGCCACAGGTTATGCTGCATTGGCAGGGAGATTTAGGCGACCAAAAGGGAGCAGTGAACTTGGTACCATAGCGGTTACTTCCCCAGAGGGCCCTGCTCTGTGCCTTCCCAGCTCTCTCCTGCTTCGGTGTCTTTCTGGAGAACGGTGTCCTGGTTTGGACTATGAATTATACTCACCCGCTTACCGGTAACTGTCCTTAGGAAGAAGAATAAGATATTATTTCCCGCCTTCTCTTTATTTTTTTTCCCTTTCTCTTTATCTATGAATCAAAAAGTTGGATAGTTGAAGGGATGAGAAGAGGGGATGCGAGCAAGGGGGAGGAAAGGGAAGTACGTGGATCAAAATGAGCTATGTATATGTACCAGTTCTCTATGATGAATGTGTTTACTATGTATTACAAAAATATACTAATAAAAACTGAGAAATAAAAGGCCCGGGAATACAGCTCAGTACAAAGTCTCTGGGTTCAATCCCCAGGACTGCAGAAAAACAAACCAAAAAGCCAGTAAGTACAGGTATAAAAACAAACAAAAAAAAGTCTCAGCCCCCAAGCTAGGTGTGGTGACTCATGCCCGGAACCCTCACACGTGCAAGGGAGAGGCGAGATTGAGAAATCAAGGCCAGCCCGGGCTATGCAGGGAGACCTCATCTCAAAAAAACGAAAAGCAAAACCTCCACAAAACTAACCTCCTTTTGAAACCTGCTTTTTAGCCAGACACCATGGTACACTCCTGTAATCCCAGCTTCTCTGGAGGCTGAGGCAGGAGGATTGATAGTTCACAGCCAGCCTGGGCAACATAGTGATGCCTTGTCTCCAAAGACAATACATTTTAAAAAATTATGCTGGGCATAGTGGCGCACGCCTGTAATCCCAGCACTTGGAAGGCTGAGGCAGGAGGATCACTGCGATTTCAAGGCCAGCCTGGGCTACATAATGAGTTCAAGGCCCGCCTGAACTGCTGTACATAGCGAGACTCTGTCTGTAAACAAACAAAAAGAAAACAAACAAAAAAATCCCACACATTCACACACGGGAAAGTTCTAGAAAATGTAAAATCTATCTTATTTTGACCCTCTCTTGCACATTTCTTTCTCCAGCATGGTGCTCCCTGATGAGCTCATTGCTTCCCTGAATTTGGGTCTTTTCCAGCTCCTAAATTATGCCATTTCCCCTAATTATTGCTTCTTTCTTCCCTAATAAAAATCCAGTGTCTTCAGAGTCGTTATCTTAACTTTCCATTAAAAGGCTGATTGGACACCTATGTGTGAATGGCTAGTGGATTCTGAATATTTGCAGAGCTCTTTTTAAAAAGATAGGAATATGTATTATGGTTTGGGAGGGAAGAAGGCAGTGCAGTTTAGAGGAAATTCAGGTAAGGATAAAGTGTTTTTGAACCAGGGCCTCCAGAATTATTTTTTTTTCCTTTGGTGCTGGGAATCAACTCAGGGCCTTGCATTTGCTAGGCAAGTGCTCTACCACTGAGCTACATCCCTAACCCCAAGAACTAAATTTTTTAAATGCCTACTTATAGGCTGAAGCAGGAGGATTGTATGCTCCAGGCCAGCCTGGGCTACTTAATGATTTAGCCAGAGACCCAGTCTCAGAAAAAAAGTCCCCAATATCCCCATGTTTGTAGGGATGACTCCGGCACCATGGGCAAAAGGAAAGGCACAGAAAGGCATGGGTGTGGCCAAGGATTGCTTTTGATTACATCAAAAGCCATTTTTGTCAGAATTTAGATGTGCCTCCTCTCGGAGAAAAATAGTTTCATTGCTAATAGTTGACGTAAACTTGAGATGTGCTCAGGGGGAGTTGGGGAAGGGGCGCACACCTCTGGTCCCAGAGACTCTGGAGGTTCAGGCAGGAGTGTTGCAAGTGCAGAGACGGCCTGGGCAGCTCAGTGAGAGGTTCTGGCTCAAAATCAAATCAAATCAAAAGGACTGAAGATGTAGCTCCGTGGTAGAGTGCTGGCCTATCATGCACGAGCCCTTGGGTTCAACTCCCCAGTACTCACCCCCACTCCAAAAAACTCAAAAAGACAAAAAGGCACAATTTGAGAGGCCCTGATACCCGCAGTTGCTGTGGTCAAAATGAACATGAAGCCCCACCGGGCACCATCCGAGCCTGGCGAGAGGACCTTGTGTCCCGAATGTCACGCGTGGAGCAGCTAAGCACACTCAGGTTGCTGTCTCCTCTAAGGCCAGCCCCGCCCAGCAGCAGGGAGGTCAGCAGGGACGAGGCCCATGGGCAGTGCTGGGGTGTCCTCGGGGTGCTCAAACCCAGGATATTAGGTAAATATTCATCCAAAGCTGTTCAACAAGGGAAGATCTTTGTGACTATGTGTTGAAGGCAGGGTGGGAGACCATTACCTGCATGGCAAAGTGAGTAACTGGGTAGGGCCAGCTCTTCAGGGAGGCTTCGGTCAGGGGAGGGAGCAGCACAGAGCACGGAGAAGAGAGAGGCTGTGAAGGGACCACCGAAGAGAAAAGGTGGGCCTGGAAGTAGCAGATAGGGGAGTTTATCAGCATCCGGGGCCAATTGGACCCAAGGGAAATTCAGCACATCCTCAAAGCATGTGAAAGTTACACTGGAGGAAGAGGCGGCAAAGGGGAGTTGAAGAGAATCAGGGTGTATTATATACACACACTAACTCCCTACAAGGAATGTGATCATTATGGACCGCGAATGTGTACCAATAAAAAATTTTTTTTAAACTTAAAAAAGGTTAAAATGGAAAAAAAGAACTGTTATTTTCATTTTATTTTGAGTTTTATTTTTATGAGTAAAGAGGCTTCTTATTCGTGTTAAATCATATTTGACACATGGTCAAATCACCATTTACTAAGGTGTAGCAAAATTCACTAGTGTTCATTTACTGCACTATCCTTTATTGGTAAAAGAGTCTAAAAGATGGATCTCTATACAGGGGCTTTCATTGTATTTTGTTCATGTGTTTATTTTGGGTGCTGAGCTTTGAACCTGCTGACAAGTGTGGTAGCCCTGAGTTATGTCCCAGTCACTCTCCAATATTATAATTTCTCCTGTCTCTGACCATGATGTTCTACCTCAGAAACTCATCCTTCATCATTAGCTAAGCTAGTTCTTTCTTGTTTTTTGGATAAATATTGTACTCATCCTTAAGGTTTCTCTTCCTCTCTTATTTTATTCATAACATTTGTCACAATTTGCAATTGCGTTATTTTCAGATCAGTTTTCTCAAAATTTTAAAGAAAGGAGGTTCATTTTGGCTCAGGTTTCTGGGTGCAAGGTTGAGGGGCCACATGTAGGGTTGGCCTTGTGCTGGCAGAGTTGAGGCAGACAGGGCTTCGTGGGATGAGAGACTGTGTGTGCATGTGTGTCAGCTTACTAAGTTTAATACATTTGTTTCCCTCCTAGATCCACAAGTGTAAACAGTCCATCTCTTTTTTTTTTTTTTTTCGGTGCTGGGGATCGAACTCAGGGCCTTGTGCTTGCAAGGCAGTCACTCTGACCACTGAGCTAAATCCCCAGCCCCACAGTCCATCTCTTTCAGTGGTGAATACCTAGTACCTAACACAGAGCCTGCTCAACAATACATATGTAATAAAAACTTACAGCAGGAGGGCTGGATTAGCTCAGAGGTTAGAGTGCTTGCCTAGCAAGCGCAAGGCCCTGAGTTCGATCTCCAGCACCAAAACAAACAAACAAACAAAACTTACGGCAGGAGAACTAATAAATGAAGAAATGAACAATGACATAGTAAAGTGTACAAGCTTTTCAAAGAGCTCTATATTATGTCCTAATGTTAACACACCTGTTGAGTAGTGACCCAAATCAAAGGAAGCCTTTGTGACTGACAGTCTGGAAGCCAGTCCTGTTCCTGAGGGGCCACCTGGCTGTGTCCCCTTCCAGCCACACACTTCTGTTGAAAAAATTTCTTACTAGAAGCAAACCTGAGAACAAGACACATTGTTTTACAGTGAGTGTCATTGTAAGTAGGAGTACACCAGAAGGATGGCTTCTTCTCCTCTTGTGGGCCTCAGAATTGAAGCCAGGACCCCACACATGTTAGGCAAACACTCTACCACTGAGTTACACTGTAGCTGTTGGAGTACACTCCAAAATAACCTAAAAAGTGTAGGAAATGTACAAACAAGTAAGAAGTTTGTCTTAGTTACTTTCTCATGGCTGAGACAAAACACCTGACACCAAGTTAAAGAAGAAGTTATTTTGGCTCACAGTTTGTAGAGGTTTTAGTCTACAGTTGGCTGGCTCCAAGGCAGAGTGGCATGGCAAGGGGACATCACAGAGGAGAAACAGTCCATAGCAGGGCAGGCAGGGAACAGCGGGAGTCAAGGGTGGAGGAAGAATAAATACACACATGCACCCTTCCACGCCACGCCCATAGCAAATCCACCTCTTCCCACCGTGCTTCACCTCCCAGCATCGTACCCAGCAATAAACATATCGCTGGACTAATCCAGTATGACACACCCATGATCTAGTCACCTCCGAAAAGCCCCACCTATGAGCACATGAGGCTTAGGTGGGACAGCAAGATATAAGCCATAACAGAGTTGATTATTATCATCATTAAGTATTATATACTGTACATAATTGTATGCCATGTATTTTTATATGACCGGAAGCACAGCTTTGACATTCCGTGTGTGGGGCCAGGGATTTAGCTCAGTGGTTAGAGTGCTTGCCTAGCAAGCACAAGGCCCTGAGCCCGATCCCCAGCACACACACACACACAAAAAGACATTCCATGTGTGACAATATTATTGTGGCTATGCCATCACTAGACAATATGAATTTTTCAACTCTGTTGTAATGTCTTTGTGTGTGGTTGGGGGAGTACTGAGGATTAAATTCAGGACTTACCTGCTGAGCTACATCCCCAGCCCTTTTTTTTTTGAGACAAGGTCTTGCTGAGTTGCCCAAAATGGGCTGGAATTTAGGATCCTCCTGCCTCAGCCTCCCAGAGTGTTGGATTACAGTCTCGTGCCAGCATTGTTGGCTTTCCATTGTAACCTTTTGGGATTGCTGTCATATTTGTGGCCTATCATTGACTGAAACATCATCGTGTGGGGCGCTGCTATATTTAAACCTCATAATAACCCTCTCAGATAGATATAATTAGTTAATTTGCTTAATATCATTACCACTGCACTAGTAAGTGGTAGAAATGTAACTAGAATTTATCTGGGTACAACCTCCAAATCTTATAAACTGCTTATCAAAGATACCCTGATAAACATAAATAAGATCTACAAATCTGTTGAAAGAGAGTGATATAGCTGGGCACGGTGGTGTGTGCCTATAATCACAACACTTGGGAGGCTGAGACAAAAGGATCACTTTGAGTTCAAGGCCAGTCAGGACAACATAGTGAGTTCAGGACCAACCTGAATTACATAGTGAAATCCTGTTTAATCCTCCTGAGTAGCTAGGACTATTGGCATGACTATACCCAGAAAGAACAATTATTTGTAGAATAAATAGGGTAATTTAGTCCTCATTAAATTTATTTATCTTTAATGTTGTTCTCCAAATCTTAGACATGGAGGCTTATGTGAAGCAAAGAAGTACAGAAGAAAAAGAAGCAGCAGCAGAAGGAAAAAAAAAAGCAACTAAACAAAATTACCTAAAACTGAATATGTTGATTGTTCTTTAGCACTCTTTCTTACTTCTAGAGTTCAGGACCATGCTCATTTTTTACTTTGTTTTACCTCTTAGTTGAGCATTTGTACCAAGCTCTACCTGTCTAGCAAAGAGATCACGCTGTCTTTATTTTTGTTTATTTATTTATATTTTTGGGTACTGGGGATCGAACTCAGGGTCTTGTGCTGTGCCTCTTGAGTGAAGTCCCCAAGCCCCAGTTCTTTCCTGTTAGTACATCATTCAACAATGTGCTATCCAGGTGACAACCCGGCATCACTATCAGAAGATCTCTTGTGGAATCTTTTCAGATGGCAGCTGAATTCTTTAGTCTGTGAACAAACAACCCCTATTACTTTTTGTTGACTCTAAGTCAAATCAGAAGTATTTTCTGAGCAGCGTCAAGGAAAGAACTGTGAATACAAGTCTTGTAATAACACTGCAGAACTGTGTGTGGCAACCGTGTAGACTCAGCCTCACTCAATGCCCAAAAGCTACTGAAAATAAATCTTGTGTAATTGGGCAAAATGAGCAGGTGAGTAGGCTTTTTAGTAGGGCCACAAGCTTTAAGACTTTCTGCTCCCTACCTGTGGCCTATAAACCGAACAAAGTGCTCCTTCTTTCTCATAGGGATGGTCCTTTACCAGTCTGGGACCAAGGCATCATCTAGGAAAGAAGATACAACTCCTGTTGTTTATTTTTTCTTTTTTGTTTGTTTCTTTTGGTTTCACTATATCTCATTTTGTAGTTCAGGCTGGCCTTGAACTAACTACATAGCACAGCCTGGCCTGGAACTCACAGTGATCCTCCTGCCTTGGCTTCCCTAGTGCTGGGAGCACAGATGGGCGCCACCACACCTGACTCTTTTTTTGTTGTTTGCTGTTACTGTTTTTAATGGCAAACACTGTCCACTTGTATCTCCTCTACGTCCCATGTCCATGGTAAATGAGTTACCACCACAATTCACAATTCCAATATGTCACAACATTTTAATATTGTATGTCTGTCTGTATGTATGTATGTGAGACAGGGTTTGCTCTGCAGTTCAGGCTGGCCTTGAACTCCTGGCTATCTTTCCCACCTCAGCCTCCCAGGTGCTGAGATGAAAGGCGTGTGTCACCACACCCAGTTGTCACAGCACTTTTAATAAACCAGGTCTGTGGTCCAGAATCCTTAACATCACAGTGTTCGGCAATAACTAAGTCCCAATCAACTGGAGCAGACAAACAAGATGAAACTCTGGTGCTTTCCTGGTCAAGACCTGCCTTTTTCACACTTGAGCTGGGGCAGCATCCATTGTGATCCTTGAGATAAAAAGTAGACCTGGAGCTGGGGGTCTTAGTGCACATCTGTAGTCCCAGCACTCAGGAAGCTGAGGCAGGAGGATCACTTGGGCCCAGGAGTTTGAGACCAGCTGGGCCACAGAGTGAGATCTCCATCTCAAAAAGGCATGTGTAGAGGGGTGGGAAACAAAGATGACCAGGTTCAGCCCCTGTCTAAGAAGTCCATGTGGAACAAGACAGGCCCACAAGGGGTCTGTGAGCTATGCCATGAGTTGGGTGAAATGAGGGCAGGTAGTTCCCATGCAGAGTTTCAATCTGATTTTACAGTTTACATGAGAAAGAGGCAAAGGAAAAGAACATACTCTTAGCTGGCTGTGGTGGTGCACACTTATAATCCCAGCACTCAGGCGGCTGAGTCAAGAGGATCACTGTGAGTTTGAGATCAACCTCTGCCCCACAGTGAGTTCAAGGACAGTGTGAACTACATAGTGAGACTGTCTCAAAAACAAAATGAAACAAAACAAAAATGCTTTGTTTTGTTTTTGGTGCTGGGGATCGAACTCAGGGCCTTATGCTTGCAAGGCAAGCACTCTAAGCACTGAGCTAAATCCCCAGCCCAAAAATGCTCTTAAGTATGTCATCTATGAAAGTATGTGGAATACCTACGAAGCTTTTTACCTCCCAAGCAACTAATATCCCTGGGATCAGCCTATCAATTTATTTCATTGGATCACCTCACTTTAATGATAATTATTTCTTTGAATGTCACAGTGGCAATTTCAGCGGCTGTGGTGGGGCATGCCTATAGTCCCAGCACTCAGGAGGCTGAAGCGGGTTGTCAGGAGTTCGAGGCCAGCTTGGGCTACATAGTGAGTTCAAGGCCAGCCTGAAACACAAAGTGAGACCCTGTCCCAAAAACAAAACAAAAAAGAAAATAACGCCAGATTCTCAAAGCAAATCTTGCAAATACAACATCCAGCAATGTCCAGCAACAGCTCCATGACTCTAAGAGGGATGTGGGAAAAGTTGAAGGGATTCAACATAATCACGGAGATGATTAAAGGGTTGGAAAAAGTAGGAGTTAGAAATGATTTAGCCCAAGTTAGAGAAGACGACCAGGTTTCTTAATAATAGTATTCGAGCATAGGAAGGGTTGTTATATACAAGACGATGAACAGCTGCTCCTATCTGAACAGAAGAAGTAGACTTTGATTAAAGCACAGAAGACCTGAGTTAGGAACAAAGAGCTGCAAAAACAAGTCTGGTGGATGTGGGGTTGTCTCAGCGTCTCTCCTTGCACCCATTCCTTAAACGCTGGGTCCCCTGGGTTCCCTCTAGTTCCGTCTTGTCTCGATTTACACATTCTCCTTAGTCTACTGTATTCCCTCTGATTTTGTTTTTTGTTTGTTTTTTGAGACAGGGTCTCACTTTCTGAGCTCACTTTGTAGCCTGGGCTGGCTTCAAACTTGTGGTGATCCCTGCTCAGATCCCAAGGGCTGGGATCACAGGCATGCGCCACCACACCCAGCCTTCCCTCTGATTTTAATTACCCCTTCTCATCTGATAATCCCGACACCTAAATCCTCCAGTCCTGCATCCCAGACTCCTCTGAACATCTGCTGGATGCCAGCTCTTATCTCTGACTTATTCTGCTACAAAGCATCATGGCTGAGACACCTGGTGCTCCAGATTTCGATTCCATTCTGGTTTTTTTATTTTCTCTTTTTGTGGTACTGGCAAATGAATCAAGGGCCTTTGCACTGTGCTACACTCCTGGCACTTTCATTATTTTATTTTGTTGAGTGTGCCATCACAACCAGCTCTCTATATCTTATTTTGAGACAGCATCTTGTTAAGTGGGTAAGTTGCCTAGGCTGGACTCTCACTTGCAATTCTCCTGCCTCATCCTCCCCGAGTGCTGGCATTCTAGGTGTGCAGCACAGCATGGCCAGCTTCATTCTCTGGTTTATGGGATGGGCTGAATCTCCTATCTAAAAGTAAGTCTAATCATGCCATTTCCTTGCTTTCTCAAACCTCCCATGGGTCCTGAGCACACACCTGCTCCCTGTCCTGCGGCCCCTGCGACATGGGTAACCTGGCTGTCACTCCACAGATGGTGTTCCAAGGGAATCCCACCTGTCCTATCCCTGCATTACATTTCTGTGCCTGTTGGAGCCTCTGCTCTCCTCACTCCTAGAACACAGCACTGTTTTCCCTGATCAACTTCTATGTTCCACTTCCAGGACTTCTCCTCCTCCCTGACTGACCAGGACTAATGATCCTCATTTTTCCCATGCAGACATCCCTTGGATCATGCTGTCATTGCCATCCATGAGTCCGCCTATGCCGCACATGCGACAGCTGTTCACCTGGAGAGAATCTTCACTAACTGGCCAGTGAACAGAATCTAGGGATCAGTGCTC
This sequence comes from Hystrix cristata, assembly GCA_004026905.1. Lineage (NCBI taxonomy): Eukaryota > Metazoa > Chordata > Mammalia > Rodentia > Hystricidae > Hystrix > Hystrix cristata. Next base: position 49,989 of record PVJO010007078.1, on the reverse strand, counting down.
AGAAACACCAGGTCTTCTGTTCACCACCCTCATTCGGCCTGCTGGCTGGGATCAGGCGTCTCCACTCCTGGCCGCACTGCATCATTCACGTGCCTGGCCAGCACCATTCCCCAGGCACGTGCAGCGCTCTATGGACATTATCTATGTCCCAGTTCTTCTGCCATCTGGTGAGGAAGATCGACGTCCCCATCTTACAGTTGAGTAACTCGCAACATACGTGCAGATAACTTAGATGGATGTGCAAATGTACATACATGTATGTTTTTTTAATGTCGCAAAAGAATTTCCAAAAATCAGATATCCAAAAATGAATTCATAATTCTACCCTTAAACTTTTTTTTTCCCTTGATCTAGGGTCTTGCTATATAGGCTAGCCTTGAATTCACTATGTAGCCCAGGCTGTCCTTGAACTCATGGTGATCCTCCTGACTCAGTCTTTTGAGTTCTGGGATTACAGGTGTGCACTACCACACCCAGCCCATAACCCTAACCTTTCTTCTTCTGATGTCTACCTCATTGAATGGTGCCAGACATCTGGAAGTTATCCTCAACACTTTGTTCATTCTATCTATCTGTCTACCTACCTATCATCTATCAGTCTATTTATCATCTATTTTTTCTGAGACAGCATCTCCCAGGCTGGCCCTGATCTCACAGTGATCCTCATGTCTCAGCCTCTTGAGTGCTGAGATTATAGATACACATCATCATGCCCAGCAAAATTTACTTCTTTTTTTTTTTTGAGATAGGGTCTCTCTATGTAGTTCAGGCTGGCTTTGAATTCACTGTGTAACTGAGGGTGGCCTCAAACTTGCAGCAATCCTCCTGCCTCAGCCTCCCAAGTGCTGGGATTACACGTGTGCACCACCATACCTGGCTCTCTTGCCCTTTTTAAACTGCCATATCCAATCCATCACTGATGTTTGTGAATTTTCTCCCCTAAACAGCTCTCAAATTTGTTCACTTTCCTCTATCTTTACCATGATCACGAGGCATGGTAGCGCACAACTGTAATCCCAGCACTCAGGAGGCTGAGGAAGGAGGATCGCCGGGAATTCAAGGCCTGCCTGAGCTACATAGTGAGACCCTGCCTCAAAAAACCAAAAACTGACCGATGTACTCCAAGCTTTCCTTGTCTCTGGTAATAGCCTCTCTATGGCTTGGCCCTCTTACCCGTTCTCTGCAGCTAAAATGGTATCAAATCCCAATCTGATGGAGATGCTCTGGCCGCCCTCCTCTTGCTTCATTCAGGCCTCAGCAGCCTCCCTCTGCTCTTCTCAGGACAGGACCTTCCAGCTGCTCCGGCCCACATCGAGCACCCCCAGGACTGCGCCCCTCAGGCTTGTGGCTTCCCCTGCAGGCCTGGCACGGGCCACACAGCCTTCTGATCTCCTGCTTCACCTGGGCAGCCCTTACTTAACCCTGCTTTGGCTCCAGACTCAGGTTCCCAGAAGAACTGAGTCAATCTATCACGAGTTCCAGAAGAGCCAAGTTCTTTCTCCTTTCCTTCCTCATCCTTCCCTCCTTCTCTTTACATTTATTTCTGTGATTGTCGGCTCCGCCATTAGGTGGTAAGCCTTTTCTTTCTCTTTTTTTCTTTCTTTTGGAGACAGGCTCTTGCCATGTGGTCCAGGCTGGCCTCAAAGTCGTGGCAATCCTCCTGCCTCAGTCTCCAGGGTCCTGGGATTACAGGTGTTCACCACCGTACTTGGCTCGACTGTAAGCTTTATGGAAGTGGACACTGTGTCTACTTTTTTGGTTATTTCTAAAGGTTCAATTAGGGGTACAATCTATGGAGGTACAATGTGGCATTTCAATATGTTTACACAGTGTAATGACCGATCAGGCAAGTGGCATATCCATCACATGGATTGTGTCTCCCCGTTTTATTTCCAGTATCTAACAGAGGATCTGACAAGTAGAAATTATTTAAATATGTTGAATAAATCAGTTTGTCGATCTGTATTTGCCAATCGCTGAGCTAAGTGCTTTGCATATATTATCTCACTGAATCTCCACAGCAACCATCCATCGGGAGCTCCATCTCACATGCAGAGATCAGAGTCCTGGATCAGTCACTCGCCTGGGCCGGCAACCCACATCCTGAAGTCTTCGCAGTAGAACTGCGTGCGTGTGGCTGTGCCCATCGGCTGTAAACATACGCACTGAGGTCCGGAGAAGGTGAGAAGGGGAAGTTTCTGAATCATGAGCTGATCATTTATGTCTCGAGCAAACCTGAAAGTCCTGAAACATTTGAAAGTCAACAACAGAATCCCATGGTGGTTAGGTCAGGCAGCTTAACCAGAGGGAAAAGCCGGCTGCACCTGAATTGTGCTTGTTCAATGAGCCTAAGCGCCCACTGCCTGGCGAGGCATAAAAACTTGAGAGTATAACTCAGAATGTGACGGCCTGGGCACGGAGCTCGGTCAAGAGACTCACTGAGTCAAAATAATGACGTGACCTCCTTCCCCAAGACAACTCTCCTGCCTTCCTCCTGGGCCACCTCTGCACACAGGCACTGCTCCTGACTCCTGGCAGCGGGGTCACTGCAGCTGTGCGTGCTCCACAGAGTGACTCGCTGCAAGCTGAGCCTCCTCCCAGCCGTTGCTCCAGAGGGCCTTACGCGGTGTCCCCTCCACCCCGACCTTCTGACCGGCCCTGTGAACGGAGGCACGACTGCACAGCTGTCCCTTTTTTGGGCAGTAGAGGAGCAGTGGGGATCGAACGCACAGCCCTCGCACTGAGCCCATTTTTATTTTGATGCAGGGTCCATGTCGTCAAAGGCCCAGGCTGGGCTCCTGTGTGCACAGCTGTTCTTTAAGGCTCTTGCTGCTAGAGTAACATCTTTGTGTTTGAGAGAACTTTTATTCCTTTTTTTAATTCATTTATTATTATTATTTTTTTAGACACGGCCTCACTATGTGGTTCAGGCTGGTCTTGAACACACTACACAGCCCAGGCTGGCCTAGAATTTGTGGCCATCCTCCTACCTCAGCCTCCTGAGTGCTGGGATTACAGGCATGAGAATTTTAAATGACATTTATGTTGGTTGTTCATCAAATGTATGTTGGAAGGGCTTCCTCTTTCTGGAAGTTATGCTGAGGATTTTTAAAGTATCACTGATATCTTTTGTGAAATTGTTATTATCACGACTAGACTTCTCAGTGGGCCTGAGAGATGGGCAGCCGATGGTATGTAATCTACTAGTACCATGGATCCTCAGAAGGCCCAGGAACTTTTTAGGCAAAACTTCCAAGAGTTGGAAATTTTCCAACTCCCAAAAAGTCTCAGATCTATAACTTGGAAATGGTCATCTCAGTATTGGGCTTGAGCACTATATTTAAAATATATTAGGGATCTGGGTGTAGTGGTGCACACCTGTAATCCTAGCACTTGGGAGGCTGAGGCAGGAGAATTGCCACAAGTTCCAGGCCAGCTTGGGCTACACAGTTAGTTCAAGGCCAGTCTGAACTACAAAGCAAGACCTTATCTTAAAAAACAAATAAACTATATTTATTTATTTACATTTATATATACACACATGCATACACGCATATGCATATACGTGTATGTATCACATACACATACATACACATATTAGGAGTTAAGATGGGTGGCACAGAGGTGCATGCTTGTAATTCCAGCACTCTGGGAGGCTGAGGCAGGTGGAAAGCAAGTTGGAGACTAGCCCGGGCAGGGCAACTTAGTGCAACCTTGTCACAGAATTTTTACAAAAGGAGAGGGGAGTAGGCTGTACCTCAGTGCAGAGGCCCTGAGTTCGATCCCCAGCACCCCTCAAAAGAAAAAGCAAAACACCATATAGTACGAGTGTCCTCTCTAAAAGAATTCTGAAAATAATCCTTTTATATATTAAGAATCTGAGGTATTTTCATTGTAAGTTTAAGTTGTTATGCTGAATGTCATTTCTGACATGCTGGAAATATTAACACTACAAAATTAAATTGTCATCTTACAAAATACAAGCAATAGACTTTAACATACGTATTTTTATTAGTGCCTATTCATTTAACATGCAAATGAATTTAGATACCATAATTATTTGATACGCACTAGCACTAATTAAAAAAACACATAAACAATTGGAAAATTTATACTTTTTTTTTCTCTCGCACTTCTCCACAGAATCTTATAGATTTATACTCAGAAGTCTATTTTCAATTTAATTTTAAAATGTGCCCTAAATTTCTAAAATATCCTGAATTACATCTGAGTAAAACTATATAAATACATTCTACTGATATTAAACACAACACATGGGCACTTATTGCAAATACATTTCTCGAACTTCTTTCAACTAAATAATGTGCCAAGGGTATGTATGCTAGAGTGAGACGGGGTTTGTCACACATTTTATGCTGTTTTCTTTTCTTTTCTTCTGGATATGTGCTGAGAACCTATGTTCACAGAAATCATGGATGAGGGGAATAGGAGTTTTGTTTCAGATACGTCACAAAATTCTTTCAAGTCCTTCCAAGCTATGTGTATAAACTCTTAGTGAACCATCATTCAAAATCCACCTGATACCTCAATTGGGTCCTTCTTACTGAAAGCTAAAGGGAAAGGATCAGTGCTGCAGGTCTCACTATGGAGTTCAGGCTGGCCTCCAACTCCTGCTGATCCTCCTGCCTCAGCCTCCTGAGTGCTGGGACCTGGCTGCGTATGCCATTTTTGGTGAAGGGAGAGAAGGGTAGCTGTAAGAGGAGAGCTGGAAAGAAAACCAATTTGAGAAGAACTTTCTCCAGCAATTCTGCTTCCCGAAGAGAGTCCACCTGCGAGGGGAACACCTGAGAGCAGTCCCTTAAAGATAGTCCCTGTGCCTGCGGTCACACAGTCCTTGGCCATGCTGGGGGGGCGCGGGGGGCCCCCACTAAGTACACCAGCAGGAAGACTGCGGGCCTAGCGCGGAAAGCATGGGGTTCCTTGGAGGCGGCTGCATCCTAACACTAAGACGGAAACTCAGGCTTGTGCAGAGGGCAGGGCCTCCCCAGTCACATCTTTGGTACAGCAGTTTCTTTGTACAAACTCATCTCATGGTTTGAAGTGTAGTTATTTTTCTAATCCTGGGGGCTAGGAGTTACCTATTTGGTTGCTTGTTTCGTTAGTTTGTTTTAGTTTGCAGATAAAGTTTTGCAGCAATCCTCCTGCCTCAGCCTTCTGAGTGCTGAGATTACAGGCATATATATGCCACCACGCCCACTGGGAGTTGCCCTACGTGAAATGTAAAGCCCCTACAAAGTGATTGCAGAGAGTCATGTGGAAAGCCCTGCTTTACGGCATTTCTTATACCCTGTACCACTGTGGCCTTGGCCGCTTTCTCATTTCCATGTTTTCTCACCTAACCAGTTTGCGTCCAGATTCAAGACAGAGATGTGTTAGTGTAAAATCTATGTCTATGAATAGTCAAGTTAACTCACCTTTGAGGGAAATCAATCTGTGAACCAAACATTTGAGATGTGTTTCTGAATTAACAGAAATCAATAACATAAATGTGGTATTACTAATTGTTTTCACTAAAAATATCAAACCCTGCCAGGCAGGGTGGTGCACACCTGTAATCCCAGTATTGGGGAGGCTGAGGCAGAAGGATCACCATGAGTTTGAGGCCAGCATGGGCTACCTAGTGAGTTCAAGGCCAGTTTGAACTACATTGAGAGACCCTCTATCAACAAAATTTTTAAAAGCCTGGGCATATTTTATTTGTATATATGAGTATATAAATGCATATATTATATATTTTGAAGGAGAGCAGTCCTAGAGATTGAACCCAGCATCCCCCCTTTTTTTGTTTTTTTGAGACAGAGTCTCGGTATGCAGTTCTGACTGGCCTTGAACTCACTATGTAGCCCAGGCTGGCCTTGAATTTGCAGTGATCCTCCTGCCTCAGCCTCCCAAATGCTGAGATTACAAGCAAGGGCTACCACCCCTGGCTTCATTTGTGTCTTGCAGTGCTAGCAGCTGAACCCAGGCCCTCAGCACACTAGCTAGGCACTCTACTCCCGAGGTGTATCCCCAGATGTTGGGGTGTGGTTGGTTTAAGGATGAATATAGGTTCATGTAAAGGAAGGGAGGAACATTACAGACAGTATGTTTTGTGCAAAGGCCAGACAGGGATCCAAGCAAACATGAAAGTCAAAAAAAGTCAATTTTTAGCTGGGCATAGTGGTACACGCCTATAATCTCAGCATTTGGAAGGCTGAGGCAGGAGGATCAGTGAGTTTGAAGACATTTTGGGCTACACAGTGAGACCCTGACTCAAAAAAGAAAAAAAAAAGTTTCTGAAAAGTGCTGGGGGAGGAAAGGAACTGCAGATTTAGGGAAGACGGGATTAGGAACCATAATGTGGTGGGGG
>PVJO010007078.1:0-43519 GCA_004026905.1 Hystrix cristata | reverse complement strand
ACTCGGGAGGCTGAGGTAGGAGACTGCTATGAGTTCAAGGTCACCCTGAACTCAGAAGTGAGACCCTGTCTCAAAAAAAAAAAAAATTTGTTGGGGGTGCTGGGGATCGAACTCAGGGCCTTGTGTTTGCTTGGCAAGTGCTCTACCACTTGCGCTAAATCCCAAACCCCCCCAAAAAAATTTTTAAAGGGCATTTTCTAAGAAATACCCTAGTTTTTATCTTTTGGATTTTCTATATTTACTGTATTTGGTGGGGGCTAGGGAGGGACTGGTTCATAGTAAGTAGAGAAAAAGAAGGAATTTTTTTCCCTAAAAGTCCTGGGAAGAACTTTATCATTGATTAATGAAGTTAACTGTTAACAACTCTTCCCTCCAAAATGAAAACTTTTTAAAATTATATACTCAATATAAGAGTACAGAAAATATATTAGGAAAGATTTTTAAATTTTTTTGGTTTTTTTGAGGCTGGTCAGTTCGGCTGGTTTTGAACTATGTAGTCTGGGCGGGCCTCAAACTCCCAGTGATCCTCCTACTTTAGCCTCCTGAATGCTGGGATTACAGGCATGGGCCACCTGCCTGCTAAAAGCCTACTTTTTAATCCTGTGGCTTTGGAAGTTAGGTTTCAACACATTAGCTGGACATGGTGGCTCAAACCTGTAATCTCAGCATTCCGGGAGGCTGAGGCAGGAGGATCACAAATTTGAGCCAGTCTGAGCAATTTAGCGATTTATTGAGACACTGTCTCAAAATAAAAAGGGCAGGGGGCACATGGGAATGTCTCTGGGATGTAGCTCAGTGTAAAGACTCTAAATTCAATTCCCAGACTGCAAAGAAAACAGATGAATTTTGGCAGAACAGAAATGTCTGGACCCCAGCGCTTGTCTTTTTTTTTTTTTTTTTTGAGACAGGGTGTCTTAGTTACTTTTCTTGGTGCTGAGACCAAGTTAAAGGAGGTCCAAAGTTAAAGGAGGGAAAGTTTATTTAGCTTAGTTTGTAGAGGTTTCAGTCCATAACCAGCTGGCTCCAAGGCAGGGTGGCATGGCAGACAGGCATCCCAGAGGAGAAACAGGCAGGCAGAAGGTAGCAAACCAAGCAAGTAAGGGATGGGAAAGCCTCTTTCTGTCCCTTGTATTTTATCCAGGCTACCCGCCCTTAGGGTGGCTTGCACTCCCAACCTTAATCCCAGTACCTTTCATCCTATCAGCACATTTTTGACCCCAGCAGAACTATATCAAACCAATCAGTGGATTACAGTAATCACACATTCTAGATACAGCCTCCTCTGAAAAGCCCCACCTATGACTGCATGAGGCTTTGGGGGGCACATTTTGGCACAAATCATAACACAGGGTCTCGCTATGTAGCTCAGACTGGCCTTGCACCCAGCTGGCCTCAAACTGGCAATAATCCTCCTGCCTCAGCCTCCTGAGTGCTGGGATTACAGGCATGGGCCGCCATACATGGTTTATATTTGTGCTTTAAAAATTTATTTATAAGGACCCTTGTAGATCACTGATATTAAGCCTTTGTCATATATATCCCAATTTTCTTTTTCCTGTTTCTTTCTTTCCTGCTTCATCCTTCCAAATGCCCTAGTTCACTTTTTTTAGACGGGGCCTCACTAAGCAGTTCAGGCTGGCCTTGAACTCACTATGTAGGCACAACTGGCCTTGAATTTGTGGTGATCCTCCTGCCTCAGTCTCCCAAGTACTGGGATTACAGGCGTGCATCATTACTCCTGGTCCTAGTTCACTTTTAAAAACTGTTGTTTCCATTACGTTATATATTTAATAAGTGTTCATGGCCTTTACAAGCAGTAAGTATAAATAGTTTCAAATGATTAGCTTTCTTTAAATGCAATCAGCTTATTTTATTCACTGTTAAAGCTTTGATGAAAAGGCTTTATATGCCGTAGATCTACAAAAATATCATCCATACTTATCAGAATTAAATTCATATAGAGCAGAGTTTTTAAATGCATGTAAATAGCACTAAACATTTTCTTTCTGCAACCTGTACTTATAGATTCTGTAAGATGAATTAAAAATTGTAGTGCAAAAAACAAACCATTGTTTATAAAAATGTTATTACCTTTGACAGAAATTACTCTTTTAGAATCTATCCTGTAGAAGTAGGCAGGGCAGTTGTGCGGCTCAGTGGTAGTGTGCTCATGTAGCATGTGAGGTCCTGGGTTTGATATATGGCATTGTGCCAAAAAAGAAAAAGGAAGAAAATATATACAGTTTTACTTTGGTGTGGTCATTAAGAAGTTATTTACAATGACAAAAACAAAACAAAACAAAAACCTATAAACAATGAAATGTTGGTTACATTAATTATGGTATAGTCACTGTCATTAAAATGATACTAAAAATATTTGTTGATATTAAAGCACATTATTAAAATCACACATGCCAGGATACAATTTATGAATATTTAATAATTAGACAAACTGTCTAAAAGAAGACTATTTAGACAATAGTGCTTAATTCTGGGCACTGGAAATAATGGGCAATCTTTTTTTTTTTTTTTTCCCTACGAGCATATCTGAACAAGAAAGTTTAACATTAGTGTAGCTTGTAATTCCACAGATGTAACAGTATTAAGCGTGTCATGAAGCCCTTGGGAGGCTAAGGTGGAGGGTCACCTGTTCAAGGTCAGTCGGAGCTACCAGGAGACCCTGTCTCAGAAAAAATGAACAAGACAGAGAAAGCATATCGCGTGTACTTTAGCAGCAAAGGGTGGCTTAGGTGGAGGTAGCTCTTTTAACACCCACACTGATTTAACCCAAAGGAGGTTGTGTAAACTGCAATTCCCTGTATGCTACACAGACAACTGCACTACTATTTCTATTCAACTAGGATTACTATTCTCGGTATGGAAACTCAGTGGAAACATTAACTTGCTATCTTTTTGTGTATGTGGTACTGGGGCTGGAACCCAGGAGTGTTCTATCACTGAGCTATATCCCCAGTTCTTTTCATGTTTTGGATCTTGCTAAATTGCCTGGGCTGGCCTAAACTTGCCATCCTCCTGCCTCATCCTCTTGAGCTGCCAGGGTGCCTGGCTAACTCAATACTCGCATAAGTAAAATAAAAGAGGAAAATAGAAGGAAATAGAAGAAAAAAGATTGTCTATCAAAGACTGCATGGGAAGATGCAGTAAATCATTCAATGAACATCCACTATTTGTTTACTTTGTGATCAGCCACTCCAGACGCAGGAGCCGATCTCCACTGTGGAGCAAAGCAGAACTGTATCGAGCACAGCCTCCTGCAGCTGTACACCGACTGATGTAAAATCAGGGGACAGATTGCTTGGGGATGCCCCGTTCTTGAGGGGTTCCCCTGGTAAGTATAAAGGGGAATTCCCTTAAACATGGTAGAACCCTAACAGTAAATATAGGGGCTTGAGGGGAGAACAGATCCCTGCTTGCTAGCTAGCAGGAGACTGGAAGAGGTGGGGGAATTCCTAAAACTCCTTTTACAGAGTAGGAGATCCCCTTCTCTGCTAAAGTTCCCTTGTGCAGGGTATTCTGAGAGACATTTATGATTCCTGTCCCCTTGAGCTTCCCGATACTTAGGGTGTCCAACCTTCCTTTAGGGTCTAGAAGCACGCGCGCACACACACACACACAATGAGAAATACACTATATATAAACACGCAGGTACAAGTGTATGCACACACCTCACTCACTAGTGCTGTTTGGCTGTTGGTTCAGTGGTCTGAGAATCTAAGCCATTTATTTGTATTCCTCAATCTGCCACAAACTGATCAGTTCAGTTTCAACATAATTCTAGAGAGAAGACAAGAGCATTTTATAAAACATTAGGTAAGACAGATGTCTGAGAAATGTGCAGTCCTGAAACACCACCATTATGAATATACACATTTTTGGCTTATTTTAAGCATTACTAGAAAGCAAAAAATTCAATAGTAGTATCAAATGATAGAGTACCTATTAGGTATTAGGGATATAAGAAGAAAGGAAGCAAAGATTTGAATTTAAGAGTTTTAGAATGAAAACAGATTTTAAAATTGAAATTTAAAAAATTAAGTCCATTTTCACTTTCCATCACCTTAATCTTAGATAAGCAATTACTTTAGTAACCACCTTTTATTTTGAGACAGGGTCTCCCTATGTAGTTCAGGCTGGCCTCAAACTCACAGCAATCCCCCTGCCAAAGCCTCCCACAGTGCTAGGATTACAGGTGTGTGCCAGCATACCTGGTTAGTAACCTCTCTTTTTTAAGGGGAATAAGGCTGTGGTAGTTAAAATACAATAATGTATTTATTTGAAAAATATCTAGAATTTAGAAATACATTAAGGAAAAAGCACAGTGTTATTAAATGATTCCATACATGGCACATATTACATATCGCTTAATAGTAAGCAGAACTCTTGTTTCTCCAGGGTACGAGTCACAAATTTCCACTATTGTAAACTTTCCAAAAACTAAAACCTACAAACTCTACCAACCTGAGGACCAGTATCAGAATTTCAAGCTTGTTAATCATTAGTGTGGCCAGCTGACAATAGAGATAGGTAACCATGTTTATTACTGGAAAAATAATTCAAAGTTTACCTTCTTGTGGGAAGACAGTAGTGTCATTCTTTTTTCTTTTTTTTTTTTTCAGGCCAGACTTGAACTCACTATACAGCCCAAACTGCCCTCGAATTTGCAATGATCCTCCCTGCCTTGTCCTCTCGAGTGCTGGGATTACAGGTACTCACTACCACGCCTGGCAGAAGCATTATTCTTTATGTTGAAATTACATTTACTCTGTAAGGGGAAACTAATGCTTTTTGTTTCATACACAATCTTATTCACTTACACAGGAATTAAAATTAGAGTGAATTAAGTGAAAGTAGTTTGAATAAATCTATATAATCCATACATACATCTGGATGTGTGTGAGTTATGGTTTTATATAAAATGTTCGTGAAAATTTGTTTTTAAAGCTAATCTTAAAAAATATGCTGCGTTTCATATTATATATTTAAAGGTTCAAATACTGTTACTTTAAAAGTAGAAAAACTTCTAAAGACAACAAAAATCATAAAACTAGAGGTTTTAAAAATTGTTAACGTGCTGATTATAAAACATGTATCATGTAGGAGGGTAAAGTCTCCAACAGTCCCTCCTTCTATATCATCCATAACTGTAAAGAGTTTATGTATATTCTCATTTTTCTATGCATACCCTAGTTGTTTTTGTTTTTGGTGCTGGGGATCGAACTCAGGGCCTTGTGATTGGGAGGCAAGCACTCTAACCACTGAGTTAAATCCCCAGTCCCCTAGTATGTATTTTTAATGTAAGAAATTTACCTTGCCATATAAATATTTTTTAGGCCACAATTATTTTGGGCATATTTTGTAGTAGTTTGTGATTCAGCTTCTAGTAAGTATACTTCTTAAAGGAGTCTACTCTAGTTTGACAACATCTTTTTTTTCCCCTGAAATAGGCTTGAACAAAAATAATCTAAAACTTACCTTCGCCTTGCAAATTAGTCAATGTGTCTAAACACTTTAGTGTTTGCTAAATTTTGCATATTAAAAAATTTAAAAGTCAGGAGTATAAGGGCTCTAAATGGGAAAACATTTTCCTGAAAAACCTGACCAAGATTATAATTATGGTAGGTTCACTTCCAGTGCAATCTATTCTAATCATTCTAAATCCCATGTGCAATGTAAACATCTACAAAAGAGTCTTAAAAATTAATTCCTGACTTTAAATACCATCTTCGCAGCCACACACGATCTGCGGAGCGGAACCCTACGCCCGCAGGAACAGGCTCCTCCCCGCTGCTGGGGAAAACCCTGCCTAATATTTATAACGTTATGACATACTGTAATACTCACAAGGTGGTTGTAGGAGTATAAACACGACTGGAGTTATCTGATTGGCTGCTGGTGATGTAACACCCAGGTCAATACTTCCCAGCGAACGCACGTGTTCGACCTTTTATTTAAATTTCCATTTCATCACAGCAATAAGACACTCGGGGCGGTGCATTTTCGGTGCAATGATTACCGCCCCGGGCCCGAGGTGTTACCCGGCGCGCACAATGCATCCGAGGAGGTGTACGCGGCCGGACCCTCCCGGCGAGAACGCCACCGCCCGCTCCAGGCTTTGTGAAGGAACAAAATAAGTTCACTTCCTCGGCCGCCGCCGCCCACCGCCCGGCCGCCCGGCCGTCCCTCCGTCCCCAGCACATGACACGGCTGCAGCGCAGCGCCCGCCGCAGTTATTGCCAAAGTCCCAGGTGAACTCGTGGCGGCAGGAAAATGCGCGTCCCGGGCGCCGGTAGGTGCGCGCGGGCGGCGGGGAGGCGGCCCGACCCTGACACTCGCCAGCTGTTTGTCCTCCGCGCCGCCCGGCCCCTCCCCGGGACCCCCGGCCTGGCGCCCAGCCCTTTGTCCCCCGCCCCTCGGCCGACTTCCTTCCCCGCGGCCGCACCCCCGCCCGCAGGCCGAGGCGCGGCCCGGCCCCTTTCCCGGTCCCCGGGCGCCCCCACCCCAGCCCGGCCCAGCCCCAAGCCCAGCCCCCCTCCCCCAGCCGGCCCCCACCCTTTCCCCCTCCAGCGGTTACTGCTACCCCGGTGCATTGTGGGCGCACGGTCCGTTGTTCATTTGCCATTCGACCTCCGCCAGGGCCTGGTCGGACGGAAACGCTCCGCCGGCTTTATTGTCGGCTGGTTATGTGGCGGAGCCCGGCAGTGTAACGCGCCTCTCGCCCTCAGCGCCTCGGAAGCCGGCGGCGGCGTCGGGACGGCCCGGCGCGCCCGCAGGAAGGCTAGCTAGTGGAGGGTCGGTGGCTGCGCGAGGCTTTAAAGGAGGGGGCGGCCGCGGGGCCCCCGCACTCACTCCGCCGCTCAACTTCGAAGGCCCCGCGCGCTCCCCGCGGCTCGCTGCCCGCCCCCTTCTCCGCGCGGGACGCTGCCCGGAGCGCGGCGGGGCGGGGGTGGAGGACGACGAGAGCGGCCGGAGGCGGCGGCGCGTGCGGCAGCCCCGGAGCGAGCGAGCGAGCGGGCGCGAGCCGGCGGGAGGGTGAGGCCGAGCCCCGCGAGACCGGAGCGCCGCGGGCGGGGGCGGGGGCGGCGCGGCGTGGAGCGGGGGCCGCGGGGCAAGAGCGCGCGGGACGCGGCCCGAGGCCGGGCGCCAGCCGGGGCAGCGGGCGGCGGCGGCGCGCGCCATGTCGTTCAGTGAGATGAACCGCAGGACGCTGGCGTTCCGAGGAGGCGGGTTGGTCACCGCCGGCGGCGGCTCCGGGAACAATAACGCTGGCGGGGAGGCCTCGGTTTGGCCTCAGCCGCCCCAGCCGAGACAGCCCGCGCCGCCCGCGCTCCCGCAGCCCAATGGGCGGGGGGCCGACGAGGAAATGGAATTGGAGGGCCTGGAGCCCCAGGACGTGGAGGCCTCCGCCGAGGCCGCTGCCGAGGAGACCAAGGAGTTGCTGCTCCCCCAGGACGCGGCCGGCCCCACCTCGCTGGGCGGCGGCGGCGGCGCTGGGGGCCCCCTGCTAGCGGAAAGGAACCGTCGGACTCTGGCCTTCCGAGGAGGCGGCGGCGGGGGTCTCGGCAACAATGGTAGCAGCCGCGGCAGGCCCGAGACCTCGGCGTGGCCCCTGAGGCATTTTAATGGGCGAGGGCCGGCGAACGTGGATCTGGAACTGGACGCGCTGGAGGGCAAGGAGTTGATGCAGGACGGCGCGTCCCAGAGCGACAACACCGAGGACGAGGAGGAGGGGGCGAGCCCGGGCGACGGCAGTGGGGCGGAAGGCGGCAGCTGCGGCCACAGCAGGCGGCCGGGCGGCGATGGCGGGGACGAAGCGGAGGGCAGCGGTGTGTTAGCCGGCGAAGGGGAGACTGTTCAGCACTTGGCGCTCGCCCGACCCAAGTCCCTGATGCAGAAGCTCCAGTGCTCCTTCCAGACCTCCTGGCTCAAGGACTTTCCCTGGCTGCGCTACTCGGACGATACTGGCCTTATGTTTTGTGGCTGGTGCCAAAAGACCCCCGAGGATGGGGGAAACGTGGACCTTCCCCAAGTGGGGCATGATGAGCTTTCGCGAGGGACCCGCACCTACAAGAAAACCCTGCTCCTGAGGCACCATGTCTCTGCCGAGCACAAACTCCACGAAGCCAACGCCCAGGTACGTACAGTATAGCTTGCTCCTGCCTTTTGTGATCCTTTGGGAAAGGTTGATGACCTTTAAAAACCCCCTTCTTCCTGGTTGAAGGTGTCTTCCCGGTGGGGAGAAGTGCGGGGAGCGTCTGCGTGGGGGGTTTGAGAGCCTGGGGAAAAAGTTTTCAAAAGTTGTGTAGGGGGAGGGGAATGGAATGACAGCGCTGAATTTGTCTGATTTTTTTATGATTTAGACGTCGTTGCTTATCAGGTTGAATTCAAAAGAAAATTAAGGTGACGTTGAGTTTTAACCTGAAAGATTGACTTTGGGTCAATAATTTCATTCGCTGTGATTTTAGGCAAGCCTGCTTACGTTCATGGATGTATAGTGTGCTAGAGGAAGTCACTCTGGCTACTCGGCTTGAAGAGGAGATTGAACGATTTTCTTAAGCTTTGACGCTTTTACTGTGAGGAAAACATTGACCCGAACAAATTCTTGGATTAGGTCAAAATACTGTGAAATATGAAAGCTGTTTGTAAATACAGAGGAAGCTCTCTGAATAACACTCCTTTCACTTGTGAATAATTTTACTAAATTCATCTGTTAAACTTGTTGAACCTTATCACCAAGGCTTGCTTTTGGTAAATTATTGTACTTTTTACTTGTTTACTTGTACCTTTATGTGAATCTTTTATATTCTCTCTTTTCCAAAACTTTCTTTTAAACACAGTTTATATGAAGTACTTTAAACACAGCCATGGTGATGATTAATGTGAATTATTTCTACCAAATACTGTAGTTGATTTGGGTAGGTAGGGGATTTATTTACCAAACTCCTTGAAAGTTAGAAGTTTTTAGTCACAAAACAAGTAAGCTCTGCTATGGTTTTTAGTTCTTATTTTAACATTTCTAAAGATAGTAGCCTAACTATTTTGATAGCCCCTTTCAAGCCAAATAGATGTTGATTAGCCCTCCTTTTTATGACTTTAGACAACCTGTGGTGATGGATGGAAACTTATTCTTTTATATCAGTAGCCAGTCGTTGATTTTAGGAAGTCAGTGCTCAGGTATTAGTCCCTCTCTGTGGTGTTATGGGAGCGATCCTGCCGTTCAGCACGCTTACACTGGAGTTAATTAGGCACACCAGTAACCCCACAGACACAGCACAAAAGTTTCTTAGAAATTAGGGCTTTAATTTTAAAGCATAAATTTTTTTTTCTCAGTGGGCTGCACAATAATTCTGTTTCTGTGAATTTTTTTTAAAACATGAATTTTAGTTGCCTAAACCTTAGAAGGAAGGTCATTTAAAGATAGCCTAGAAAGGTTAAGTAAATGGTCCTAAATCCTGAGTGACAACTGAGACTAGAACTTATAAGGACTTCTAACAGAAAAAGAAATGAGTTTGGAGTAAATCAGGGTTCAGATCTCAGCCTTCTGCAGTTACTAGTTTTGTGGGCTTGGGCAAGGAGTTTAAAACTAACATTTTCTTGGCTTCTATGTGCCAAACACATTTACATTACTCTGCAAAATATCTCTTTCGTTTTACAGAAGAGGAATCTAAGGCTCAAAGGGGTTAAATAATGTATTCCTGAAGTTATAATTTAGTAGGATGATGGAAGCAGGGAACTTGTGAAAACGAAAGCTTAATTTTCCAAATAATGGTAGGTAGCTTATTTAGGAAAGTTTAAAAAGGTAGTTGGAGTGAATTCTAAACCTCCCCCACACCCCTGGCCTCTCTGCTCGGAATTGAACCTGTGTGCTGTGTCACTCAAGTTACATTCCCAGCCCTTTTTATTTTGAAGTGGGAAGTTTCCCTGAGTTGCCCAGGTTGGCCTAACATGTGATCCTCCCACCTCAGCCTTCCGAGTAGCAGGTACTATAGGCATGCCTTGGTAAAACAACAGTGGACCAGTTACTCTTACCAGCATAGTGTCTCTCTGTAGGCAGATCTGAATTAGTTGCTTAGTGAAGTTGAAATCAGAGGTGGGAGGGAATTAGTTGAATAACCTTATGATAGAGTTAAGTATAGGTGTATTCTTTAGGCTTATAGCTAAACCTTTTTTGGGGGGGTGGTGCTGGGGATCGAACTCAGATCGAACTTGTGCTTGCAAAGCAAGCGCTCTAACCACTGAGCTAAATCCCCAGCCCCTTTAGGCATATATCTAGATCACAGAATTCATTCCAAGTTAAAATTTTTCTAAACCTGACCTCTGAAATATCCTTTTTCCCTTCCCCTATTGAAATTGGCCTTTACTGTAATCTGTTAGGCCCTTTTAGGACATTTTTGTTATATTTAATAAATCCTGTTTGTGCTAAAGCCTCCTTACTGGTTCCCTTGTCCTATTGGTCTCCTTGATTGAGTTTGGGTGTTTTCACTTTGACTTGATCCTCATTATTTCTCTATAATTTCTAACCTGGGTGTGGGGAACAGCTTGCTGTCCTGAATACAGCCTACAAGTCTCTTACCTTGTTAATAGGAGTGATCAGTTCCTGATTTGTCTGAGTCCTTTGGGTAGAGTTCAGGTTTTTCTTTGTTGTTACCCTGCAGCCTTTAATTACCTGTAGGAGGCAGTATAACATAGCCTGTAAGAGCACACTTGGGACCATGGTGCAGGACCTGGGGTCCTAATCCTCTTCTACTTTCTTAGCAGGAAAATTAGTTAACTTCTAGTTTCCTCATGTGTGCAGAGTATATGTGCGGGCACAGAATCACTTCGTAAGTAGAAACCATTATTTATTATCCTGATGACTTTTTTTTTAATCTTTTTTGTTTTTTTAGAGACAAGGTCTCCCTGTGTAGTTCAGGCTGGCGTTGAACTTGCAGTAATCCTCCTGCCTCAGCCTCCTGAGTGCTGGGACTAACAGGCTTGTGCCATCATATTGTGCCTGGCTATTATGATTACTTTTTATTGCAGATAATGCTACAAGATTTGTTTTTAAGGCAGTACTGGGGTTTGAATCCAGGGCTTTAACCATGGTAGGTAAGCTGTTCACCACTGAGCTACACTCCAGCCCAAGGATTTATTTTTTCTTTGAGGCAGGGTCTGGCTTTGTCTTCAAGGCTGGCCATGAGCTCATGGCAATCCTCCTGCCTCAGCCTCCCAAATTCTGGGATTAGAGGTTTGTGCCACCACATCCGGTGTGGAATTACTCTTGATTCTAGAGAGCAAGCCATTTATCCTTTTTATTTTTTGTTTTTTAATTTTTTTTGGATGCTGGGGATCGATCTTAGGGCCTTGCACTTGCTAGGCATGCGCTTTTCCACTTGAGCTAAATCCCCAGCTCCCATTTACCCTTTTTATGCTTTCTGAGACTTTGGCCATCAGAGTCTGAGCATTCTGAACCAATTTTTCATCATACCTGTAATTTTTCTCAGCTTCAAAAATATTGCAGTAGCTTTTTCTTTTTTGGGGGGTGGTGCTAGGCAAGTGCTCTGCCACTTGAGCTAAATCTTCAACCCCGCATTAGGTTTTTCTTAAACACTGAAATGAGAATTTTGGAAGTCAGGCAAGAATTGGAGGCCTGATGTAGTTCACTCCCTTTATTTCCCCTTTATTATTAATTTTTTGGCAATGCTGGTATCATCAAGGTCTTGTATATTAGGCAAGTACTCTATTACTGAGCTACATCCCCAGCCCTTTTTCTTTTTAAAGAGAAACTTTTTTGAGATGAGTGGGTGGATCTTAGTGTTCACTAGGAGTTTCTTTATTATGTTTTCTGTAAATAAGAAAAGTTCTTTGTTAATTTTTTTGGTGGTGACCAAAAATACTTGAACACATTCTTTAGAACTTTGATTTATTGATTTGTTTATTGGTGCTGGGGATTGAATTTAGGGCCTTGTGCTTGCTAGACAAGCTGCTCTACCACTGAGCTAAATCCCCAATCCCCCCAAACCCGTTTTGAGGCAGGATCTCACTCTGTTGCTTAGTCTGGCCTCGAATTTCTGGGCTCAGGCAGTCTTCCTGCCTCACGCTCTCTAGTAGCTTTGGACTATGGGCATGCACCACCACACACCTGGCATTGATATTCTTTTAATTATATTTTAGCTATTTTTTAACTTCTTTTGGCTGAAGATTGAACTCAGGAAGCACTCTACCACTAAATCCCCAACCCCAACGTTTCTTTTTCTTTTTTTTTTTTTTTCTCTCCAAACTCAACATTTTTAAATTGTTTTTGCAGCACTGGGGTTGCTTTGCACTACACTCTACCCCCAGCCTCCTTTTGTTTATTTTGATAGAAGGTCTTGCTAAGTCCCCAAATTACCCAGGCTGGGCTTGCCGTCCTGCCTCACCCTCCCAGAGTGCTGGATTTATGGGCATGTGCCACCAAACCCAGTTTGTACTTCAGTATCAAGAGCTGCTCTTGGGGAGGGTCATACTGGGGAGTGAACCAGGCTTTGAGCTACATCCCCAGCTCTTTTTAAAATTTTTATTTAGAGATAGAGTCATACTAAGTTGCCCGTACTGGCCTTGAACTTCCTGCTTTGGCCTTACCTCCCCTACCCCAGTAGCAAGGATTACTGGCCTGTACCAACAACCCCAGGTCGGAGTCTTTCCATGTTTTGTGTGTAAGTACTGCACACTGACCATTTACAGCACTGGATCTCCATAAACATACTTTCTGAATCTGTGTTCAGAGCCTTCTGTGATAGAGGTCTTCCTATGTTTATAAGGATACAAGCGACAACTTACAGTTGGTTGTTTCTGTTTTTTGAGGAGGGCAGAGAATACTATTTTTATTTTGAGTAACAACTGGACTATATTTTCAGAGTCAAGTTCAATGATAAGCTCTTCCAGGATTTGACAATTTGGCCAGAGGATTTAAATGTGCTTTAATTACTATGTTTATCACTGTATTTTAATTCAAAGTACTTTCTATCCAATTGTGACATTTTCTAGCCTAAATCACTCAATCTGCTAACTCTTCCATTTTACTGACCCTACAACGTGCACTCACAATTATTATAAATTAAACTTTCCAGAAATTAGTGAATTTAGACCAGTGATCTGATTGAAATTACTTGTTGGATTATGTTGATGTCAGGTGTAGCAAACAAAGAAAGTGAGGCAAGCCTATCAGCCTTCTTTGCTTTGGGCAAGAATAAGGCCCCCAAAATGGGCTGATTGGTTAGCTTTTAATGATTTAGGGGAAAAGTTTGAAAGACCTTTGACCAAAAGGTGAAATAGATATTAAAGATGAGCCTGTGGCTCATAATTACTATTGTATAATACTTACAATTCTTTATATTGGGTTCAGTGAAAGCTGGTTCATTTCTCTAGTGTTTTTCAAATTTTTGGTAGTGTACCTTATTGTATAGGCTTAGTTTCCTTTTCCTTGAATTTAACTATATTATAGGTAGACCCAAGGCACTAGAGATAATTTTATAAGACTTTCTCTACCCTTGAACTTTGTGTTGTTGTTGTTTTTCGGTTAGGAGGGTTGTGTTTTTTGAGACAGGGTCTCACTATATAGTTCAGGCTTGACTTAAACTCACTGTGTAGCTCAGGCAGGCCTCGAACTCAGGGTGATCCTCTTGCCTCAGTCTCCTGAGTGCTGGGATTACAGGTGTGCACCACCACGCGTGGCCTGACTTCCTTGTATTGTAAGGAGACAGACGTGGGAATAAAATCATACAGACACCATGGTGTAAGCATGTTCAGGGTTCAGTGAAGATAGTAAAGGGTTGATCATTTCTACCTGTAAAGGTTGGAAGAAGCTTGTAGAACTGGCTCTTGAATTTAATTATGTAAATGAATAGAAGGACATTTTGGCACTACAGTTGGAAGGACCATAAGAAAATGAAGAATGGTGTCTTTTTGTTTTTGTTCTTTTGTTTTTTGTTTTGTTTTTGTTTTCGTCCTTTTGTATTTGAGACAGGATCTCACTGTAGTCCCAGCTGGCTTGGAACTCACAGTCCTCTTGCTGTGGCCTCCTGAATTCTGGGATTACAGATTTGAGCCCCAGAGCTCACCAAGAATTATATCTTGCTGTGTCTGAGAAAGGTGTAGTTTAGGGGCACCTGTGTTGTGTGTGTGACGCGCACTTAAAATTTTAGAAGGGAGCTGGTGGTAAAGCGTATCTTTGATAATCACAATTGGTAGGATGTTATAATCACCTGAAGTCATTAATGAAGGCTATAATAGTGGTGATCAGAAGACTGTAAGGAAGAGCTTCCTATTTCACTACCAACTGTTGCAGTTTGTCAGTATTGCTAGAATATGGATTTGATATCACATTTGCTATCATAGCCTTTGTCCTTATTACATAAAAGTAAAGTTTTCTCAATTTTTTTTAGGCTAGAGTTTTAGCTCAGTAGTTAGAGCGCTTGCCTTTCAAGCCCAAGGCCCTGAGTTTGATCTTCTGCACCAAAAAATAAATAATTTTTTTTTTTAACAGTAGCAACCTTTTATTAAAGGAAGAAAAAGAAACAAGCTCTGCATAGCAGGTTCGGGCCAAGTAAAAGTGGGAAAAGGAGTACATCCTACAGTGTGAGGACAGGCCATCCATGCAAAAGACAACACAGCGGCCTAAAATTTGGATTTGGAAATGGAAATTAGTATTTTCTTCCTATATACTGTTCCAGTGGGTTGCTACAAAAAAATACAGATTTTGACGTTTCTAATGCTTTTAGCTTAAAGTTTGATGTTTGCATTCTAAGTGTCTTCCACTAATCTGTTTGTCAAAAAAGTACTGAAATTCTGAGTAGAGAAGTACTTGGTTTTTTGTTTTGTTTTGTTTTCGCTAAATAGCATTTTCCTAACATTAATGGATTGACTATAAATAAGCTGTTTGAAGCTGAAATTTGTAGTACAGTACTTGGAACTAAAGTTAGCTTCTCCTTGTCTTTCTCAGATGTAATAGTGGTCTTATGTCATTCCCCAAACTAGCATACTAGAAGGCAGGATGAGTCTTTGTTCCTTGACTCGCCCTCCTATTTTATCACTTAAATTCTGCTGTCTCAGCCTTCCTTTCAAATATTTTCCCAGTTTCTGCCTTACTTTCTGTTAACATGCATCTTGCCTTGTTAAGGTCCTTCCTTGGGAAAACATTGCAGTATTATAAAGTAGCGTCCTAACTGGTCACAGTATTTGCAGGCTTAGTCCCTGGTGTTAATCCTGTGCATTGCTGCCACAGTGGTATTTTTCTGTTTGACAATCCAGTTCTAGCTCTGTCCTTTTGAAAGCTCTAGTCCTGGGTTGTTCCTTACCACCAAAAAGAAAAAACAATGTATCTGTCTCTATTTATCTCTCTCCGTGTAGAGATACAGCTAGATCCAATTATAAAAAGCTCTTTAAGATACCCATAGTATTGGTTTTTAATTTTCTGAGTGTTCACTTTTATAATCTGATGAAAATGATGGACAGCGAGGTGTGGTGGTGTACACCTATAGTCCCAGCACTCGACGATGAAGCAGGAGGATTGTCAGGAGTCTGAAGCCAGCCTGAGCTACATAGTGAGTTCAAGGCTAGCCTGAAATACATAGCAAAACCCTGTCTCAAAAAGAAAAAGAAAGGAGGAGAGAGAGAAAACTTTTGGTTTTGCTTGCTTGTTTGTTTTTTGGTGCTGAGGATCAAACTCAGGGCCTTGTGCTTGCAAGGCAAGCACTCTAATCACTGAGATAAATCCCCAGCCCCAAGAGATAGAAGTTACAAGCTTTTTGAGGGTGAGTAGAGCGCTTTGAAGTTCTTTGTTGCACCTAGAACCTAAGATGCTACCAAGGGTGTCACAGCCTCTGACCTGTGGACCATGTGTCCTTTTTTTTTCATGCTATAAGAAACATTTAAAACTTTTTTGTCACTTATGTGCATTAAATGAGGGGTTTGTTTTGTTTTTGTTTAGTTTGTTTTTTTTGAGAGAGTCTTGCTGTGTAGCCCAGGCTGGCCTGAACCCACTATGTAGCTCAGGCTGACCTTGAACTCACAGATTCTCCTGCCTCAGCCTTGTGAGTGCTGGGATTATAGGTGTGTGCCACCAAATTAGATATTTAAAATCCAACTCAGGAGAATTCCTCTTAACTCATTGTGGCCCAGGCAAGCCAAAAAAATTGGACATCTATAGTAAAATGTCCTGTTTTTTTTTTTTTTTTTAATACTGATTCATTTGTTTTGAATGCTCATCCTCTTGTCCCACTCTTGGTATATTGTAAGGCTGTGTTCAGACCTCCTGAAACGTATCATATCTAGAAAGAAACCAAAATAGATATACCTCCTTATTATATACTCTGGCATTTGAAGGGTCTGTCTTAGCCATGACTTCAAGTTTGGAACTAAATTATTTTGGTTCTCTGCATAGACTATAGCCAAAGCAGACATTCAATTAATAATTTTTTTCATTTACTAAAAGAAAGACTAAAGTTAGAATTCTCAAGCTTTTAAGAGCTTTTTCCCTGAGCAAAATAGTTATTATTCAAGGCCTGTGTCTGGAAATAAGTATAAAGGTGATGAGTTAGAAGAGTTTTAGCTAAATGAATACTTTTCTATATTCTTTCAAGCTTTGGGAGAGTTGGTTCTAAGATCTCCAGATTAAGATTTTACTTATGAGCATCTTCACAAATAAAATTCAAGACCTTATTCTTAGGTCTGAATCCATTTCCTTAAAAATCTTCATTAATCTCTTTAGACTAATTCTGGGCTAAGTTGTGTTTTCTTTTTTTTTTCTTTTTTTTTTTGACAAAGAAAAAAGTTTTATACTTGAAAAACTCATTGTAAATATTTGTACCTCTTCATCAGGTGTTTTGGGGTGGCAAGTGCTGGGGATCAAACTCAGGGCCTTGCTCTTGCTAGGCAAATACTCTACCACTTGAGCTAAATCCCCAGCCCTCTTCATTAGGTTTTAATTTGTAATAACTAATGCTACCAAAATTCTGACTGGAAATAGAATATTAAAAAGGGAACCGAAGAGACATCCCTGGAGTTTTTAGGAACCTACTTGATTTTGTTTCTGGTCTTAAAAATTAATTTATTTGGTTCAGCAAATAATTTTGGCAATTCATTTTATTGCTATATATATATATTTAGCTATTTTACCCAAATCCTCAAGTAGTAATCTCCTTGGAGAATTAACATATTCTTTACTCAGAATGTTTCATTTTGAAGGGCACATTTAGTAGCTGTCATGGACACACATTATAGGGGCTGGCAATATAGCTCAGGGGTAGAACGCTTGGCTAGCTTATGATGAGGCCCTGGTTTCATCCCCAGCACCACAAACAAAACAGTCCCTGCACTCTGGGAGACTGAAGCAGGAGGATCACAAGTTTGAGCCCAGCCCAGGCTACTTATTGACTTAGTGAGAAACATGTCTAAATTTAAAAAAAAAAAAACGGCTAGGGATGCAGCTCAATGTGAAGGCATTGGGTTCAATCCTCAGTACCACAAAAAAGAAATCACAAAACACATAGCCTTTTTACTAAGTAATAAAAATGAAATTGTTAATATTGCTTATAGAAGCAGGGGATATTAAATTCTTGTACAATAGTAATGAGAAAAAATAGTGGCTATACAGTGTTTGATTTGTAGTGCTTACTTCAAAATAGAATGGACAGTTTGTTTGTTTGTTTGTTTGTTGGTGCTGGGGATAAAACTCGGGGCCTTGTGCTTGCTAAATAAGCACTTGTAACCACTGAGCTAAATCCCCAGCCCTAGATTGGACAAATACTTTGGTAGTGAGGCTTTTGACTAACTAAGTTTGTGTTACTTGGGGTTGAACCCAGGGCTTTTGCACTGAACTACAATTCTAGTCCCCCTCCCCTTTTATCAGCAGAGTCTCACTCAGTTGCCCATGCTGGGCTCAAACTCCTGCCTTAGGCTCTCAGTGTGCTGGGATTACAGTTGACTGAGTTATTTTTTGGGGTTGGTTTTGTTTTGTTTTGCTTTGACTTGGGTTTTTGAGACAGAGCCTCACTATGTAGTTCAGGCTGGCCTTGAACGCGCAGCAATCCTCTTTCCTCAGCCTCCCGAGTGCTGGGATTACAAGCATGGGCCACCATGTCTGGCTAGTTATTTTTAAAAGTACATTTGGAGCCAGGCACAGATGTGCTTTTAAAACACTGAGTCCAGCCTGGGCAATTTAGCAAGACCACCCTGTCTGAAAACTTCAAAGGGCGAAGGATGTTGTTTGGAGTGCTTGGCTAGCATGTCAATGCTTGGTGAGTTCAACCCCCAGTACTGCAAAGAAACCAAAATAAAAATTAGGACATGGGGTGTGATAAGTGCAGAAAATCTTACACATATTAGTGGGACCAGTTTAGAAATCACTTGCAGTGATCTTCCTGCTTCAGCTTCTCAAGTGCTGGGATTATAGACATGTATCATTACACCTGGCTAACAATAATAATCACAGCATTTTCAATGTTGTTTTTAGTTCTTTATATATTCGCAAAAGTCCAATTTTCATTCCCTTTTGCTACATGTCTTGAAATTTCATAGCATCCTGGTTAATATACAAGATCCAGGTTAAATAAAATAACCTCTTGGGGCTGGAGGTGTATCACTGGTAGAGTCCTTGTGCACGTTGGAGGCCCTGGGTTTGATCCCCAGGACCACAAAAAAACACCCCCTTGCCTTGGTTTTTTTTTTTTTTTTTTTAACCTAATATGCTTTCCCCAATGCCCCAAAAGCAAAAATGTGGAAGTTTACTCATTAATAGATTTGTATTGATTAGTCTATCCTTGACTATTAACCTGCTTTTGCAGAGTACTGAGTGTTTTGGTAGGAGAGAAAATAGCTAATACAGAGCATGGAACATTTTGGTATGACAGGGTAGGAATTGAGGTGGGGAGGTTTGCCATGGTAGAAAGGCAGTGTACACCTGAGGCACCAAGATGAGTTGGGGTGCTGTCAAGGGGGAATTGAAAATGAAAAGTTCTCTACTTTCCATGCTTCATTCTATAGTGATCATATACCTCAAATTAGAAGGGTTCTCCATACTGCTTTGTTATCCCTATGCAGTAGTGAAGTGTTCTGCAGTTCTAGTATCTTGGTGGTTTCAGTGGACCACCTATACCCAGGAACAGCACAAAAATTCTTAGATGGATTGTGGTTTAGTTTCAGAAAATTCGAATTATTGTGTGTATTGTTTCTATGATCAAGACTCAACAGTAAAATTTTACATTTTTATAGTTTAGCCATAACTAATATTGAATTGAATGGAGTTTTGTGATTGTTTCAGAATCCATTTAGAATATTGTTTCTGTAAGAATTCTTTTTGCATTCCTGCCTTGCCAGCACCCCTCCCCTCCCCTTGCTTTCCATAGCCCTTTCAGCACGTTTATACTCAAGTCTACATCTTTCCATGTTTTTCTATTATTTTCATAAAATTATGGAGTTGTGTGTGTGTGTATATATGTATATATATGTGTGTATATATGTATATATATGTGTGTGTATATGTATATATGTATATATATGTGTGCGTGTATATATATATGTTTATTGTTTGTTTTGGTTTTGTGGGAGCTCTCTACCACTGAGCTACATTCCCAGTTCTTGTTTTGTTTTGTTTTGTTTTGAGACAGTGTTTCTTTCACTAAATTGCCTGGGCAGGACTCAAATTTGAAATTCTTCTCTCTTAGCCTCTCTCAGTGCTGGTGTTACAGGGTGCATTTTGTTATTTTACAGAAGTGACGTGTAATCTTTTTGGGGAGTGTGTGCTGGGGATCAAACTCAGGGACTTGTGGTAGGCAAGTTCTCTACCACTTGAGCTAAATCCTCAACCCCTATAATTAATATTTTGTATCAAAGAAAATATGAAAATTTATCTAAAATAAGGCCAGAATTTTTTTCATTTGTCCTTTATTAGCACTTTTTCTCTTGGGAAAAATGATAACTTCAGTTATTTACCAAAGTTACTAAAATGTGCCAGCCCTCTATTCAGAGCAGTAGGGATATGAAGCTCTGCCTAGAGGCTTACCTGCCTAGTTACTCACTGAAGACAGTTATAAATGAATTATAATGAATGTGTGTAGCTGCTTTAACCTTATAAGAAAAAGGTTCAGGAATTGTGACTTACTCAAGGTCAGAAGTTAATTGGTACAGGTAGCATTCTGAAATTAGATTATGCACCTATTCTTTTATATCACACAATTGTTATATAGGAGTTTACTCAAACTAGAGTGATACTAAATGGAACTACAATCCATACATGTATGATTAGTAAGTGAAATTTATGTAATGATTTCAATTTAGGTAATTTAACTTACCTTATAGCTCACAGTATTTTTCACTCTAGAGATAAGGCATTTGAAAGTTGAGTAGAAAATTATATAACTGGATATTCCTGTAGTAGAGACACATTTTCTCCTGACTGCCTGAACTTTATCAATAGTTAAGTTTAATTAGCTTCATTGACCTAAACTGTTTGATAGCAGTATTTGCCAAGACTTAAAATTTACTTTTTTTACAGTATTATACCCACCATATCATAACTTTGTATTTTAAGGTCAGTATCCACCAGAAGATGATGAAGCAAAGCAATTCAGTTCCTATAAATGAAAGTTTTATGAGATAGTACATAAAACCTTGGATTGTGAGTAACTTTTTCTGTGAGTGTTCTGCAGGAGCAGAATTCTAATAAATTTGTAACTTGATAAAGGAGCCATGTCTTGGAATAGAAGTGTGTGATGCTCAATGTCACATGATCACAACTAAGACCAGATGGTTTTCCCCGTTCCTGCCCCTCTAATCTCCCTCTCTGGCTCTCTCCCTCTTTCCCTCTCACTGTGGGATTATGGGTGATCAGCTCCCAACAGCAAGAGGTTATGGAGTGTAGATCTCATCTATGGAGGAGGAGGAGAAAAAGACAGAGGAATCCCTCACTTCAAATGAGATTAGGGACATGTGTAAAATGTGGGAAACAGTGCAAAATTCTGTAGCAAAGCACCAAATAAGGAAGGTTGTAGCAGTGCAAGCAGTCAATCTTTTTAACAACAATGTAATGTTACATTTCCATGAAATCCTTAAAGGAGGCAAAAGCAAGTGTCACAAAAAAGTACACGCAAAGGAAAAAAAATTTCAAGAAAGAATAAAGAAAAGAAAAAGATTTCATTGAGCCAATAGATAGCATTGATTCTATTAATGATAATGAAAGTCATCCTACACAAAAACCCTCTCATATTCCTCACACCAGCCATGAAGGTTTTCAAAGGTAAGTGCAGGTTAATTTGCTTATTTTTCTTTATATTTTGTATTTTTATTTTGTTTTATATTACAGTATTGTAATCATTTTTATATGAATATTTGTGGGTTGTGGAACGATCATTTGAATTTCCATTTTTTGATAGACAAGTGCTTTGGATTACAAGCATGTTTCCTTTTGCTCGCACACCAAGGTTTTACTGTAATTGTTCATTTTAATTTTAAATCTTAATTCATGTCTTTAGCTTACATAAGAAAACAATAGCCAATAAAATACTGATCCTCATCAGATTTGTTCCATTTTTCTTACAATAGCAGTGGGTTGTGACATATTGTTCATTCCTTTCAATATTGGATGGGCTTGGGGATTTAGCTCAGTGCTAGATCACTTGCCTCGCAAGCACAAGGTCCTGAGTTCGATCCCAAGCAACAAAAAAACAAACAAAAAATTTGGGATGATGCTTCAGTCTCAAAATGTATAATGGTTACTAATTTGTGTATTTGACTAGTACTTTTTTATTTATTTTTTCAATTTTATTTTAATGGTACATTTTAGATGTACATAGTGATAATATTCATCATAGGGGGACTAGTACTTTTTTAAAAAACTTAATGTTGATAATGATACATTGTTTTTCTTGGGCTGGGGGCTCTAAAATGTAAATAAAATTTAATATTAATGTTTTTCTTTCAATTACAGGAATCAGAAATACCAGCAGAGGAGGGGTACTGTGACTTTAATAGTAGGCCAAATGAGAACTCTTACTGCTATCAACTTCTTCGACAACTAGATGAACAGAGAAAGAAGGATATTCTTTGTGATGTCAGCATTGTGGTGAATGGAAAAATCTTTAAAGCTCATAAAAACATCCTGGTTGCAGGCAGCCGTTTCTTTAAGACTTTATATTGTGTCTCAAACAAAGATAGCCCTAACCAAAATAATACTACCCATTTAGATATTGCTTTAGTTCAAGGTTTTTCAGTCATCTTGGACTTCTTGTATTCTGGTAACCTGGTGCTCACAAGCCAAAATGCCATTGAAGTGATGACAGTGGCCAGCTACCTTCAGATGAGTGAAGTCGTTCATACTTGCCGAAATTTCATTAGAGATGCCTTAAATATAAGCATTAAATCAGAAGCTCCAGAGTCTGTCGTTGTGGACTATAATAATAGAAAATCAATCAATAGAGATGGTCTGTCTTCCTCGCGGGATCAAAAAATTGCCAGCTTTTGGGCAACACAGAATCTTACCAATTTGGCAAGTAATATAAAAATGGAAAATGATGGTTGTAATGTCGATGAGGGCCAAATGGAAAACTACGACACAAATGACAGTACTTGGGCCCAGCATGGTTCTCCTGAAATGGCCGAAAATGAGTCTCCAGGTCAAGCAAAAGTGTTTATTTGGAATAATATAGGTTCCCAAGGAATTCAAGAAACTGGCAAAACAAGGAGGAAAAACCAAAATACAAAGAGATTTGTTTATAATACACCACCTAATAATGAAACGAATTTAGAAGATTCCTCAGTGATGCAGCCACCTGTTGCCCATCCAGAAGAGAATAAGACCCTAACCATCAAGCAAGAACCAGGTAAATGCTATACTTTATATACAAAGCCATCTCCATTTTCATTTTAATTCTAATTGGTTATAATCTTGGTATGTTTTAAAATATTTTAGTTGATTTTTTTATCATGAAAGTAATTAATGTATAATACTATATTTGAATGATTACGGTAGATTAGGGAGAAATCACTCAAACACAAAAGCTGTGGTATATCATCTTGGCAGAACTAGAGCTAATAGTATTCTTAAAATTATTGCCATGTATAATTAGAGTGTCTTGGCACGTATATATGAGTTTCTCAAAAGTCATATTAACCAATCTTTGCATATACAAATGCTTCTTGGCTTTAGAAGAGTTTAGGTCTCCATAAACCCATCATAAGCTGAAACTAAAATGCATATAATACACAGCTTATTAAAATCATAGCTTAGCCTAGTCTACCTGAAATGGACCCAGAACAATGAATTAACTTACCTTTCGGCAATCTCATGTAATGTGAAACCTATTTTGTGGTATTGATTATCTCATGAAATTTACTAAATAATGTACTGAAAGTGAAAAAGAATGGTTGCATGTGTATGCTTTTGCACCATTGTCATTAGCCAGAAAAATCTAAGTCAAACCATTTTAAGTTGGGCAATGTCCGAACTTTACTGCATGAGCCATTCTGTAGATTTCGTCATCTGCTCACTATCTTACAACTAATGTTAGAAAAAAATAGAGCCATAGTTGTAATATATAATCATTTGGTCATTTTGGAACATTTGTGAGATCTAGTTAACATTCCCCCTCAGGTATTTAAACACATGTTTTATAGAATTTTGGTTATTATAAGATTATTCTAATTTGTTTAGGGCTGCTGTTCCTTTCTCACCACAGATCTTAGAAAAGTTGGACTATTTTAAGTTTGTCCACATCATCATCTCATTTTTCTTCTCTCTTGCAGTAATAAGAGAGGTCTCTAAGACCTTTTTCTTCTGTGTATTCCTAAAAGAATGTATACTAGAATCATAGAATATCATATTGGTGATGTCAGTTCTTTTTTATTTTTATTTATTTATTTCGAGGGTGGTGCTGGGGATCAAACTCAGGGCCTTGTGCTTGCTAGGCAAGTGCTCCACCACTTGAGCTAAATCCCCAACTCCTTTTTTTGAGGCAAGGTCTTGCTGTGTAGTTTGCAGGCTGGTCTTGAACTTGCTATGTAGTCTAGGCTAGCTTCAGACTTTTGGTGCTCCTCCTGCATTAGCCTCTGGAGTGCTGGGATTACAGGAGTGTGCCACCATGCCCAGCTAGGGGGGATTCTTTTTTTAAATGTGTGTTAGACTGTAAATAGAAAATGTGAAAATTCCTTTACCATTGTTTAATTTGGCTTTGCCTAATCTTATGTAGAGGAGTAGGCTCAGTGGGTTTGAGGTTTCTCACCTCAGGTTTGTTCACTACTGTCTATATATGGTTTAATGCTTGGGCCTCAAAGCACTGTTTGGTGTCTGATTTACTTGATGGTGATCACCTGAGGATGGAGTGCTTTCAGTTAAAAAGAATTACTGTTTTTATTTCCCAAATGGCAAAATATTGTAGTAATCCTAAAAAACGATTTTTTAGTTTTTTGAAGGTTAGTTTAAATTGGTCAAAACTTAATGAAAAATAGCATGTATGTATAATGAATACTACTAGTTGTTCTTATACTTTATATCAAGTGTTTAACAATAAATGCCCTCAGGCACTTATCTTAAATAAAATATTAAGGGTAGAGAGACTGTTTAGCTGGTCCTTTGTTTTGGCTTAATTTTATTACAGATGACCTTGAAAGAATTCTCAGAAATAGAACTGCATTGACTTTGTGCTGCATGGATTATTTTAGTACAGTGGAAACCCTGTACTGTTTAAATACAGTGTTACATACCTGCAGTTGCAAATGCACACATAGCAAATTTCCTTTAAAGAATAAGCAGATCTTTGAAGTAGTAGTTTGATGGCAAAACTAATTAGAGCTAATGCTATTCTTAAAATTATTGCCGTGTATAATTGGAGTGATTGAAAGAAAATTAATAGTTTTGAGCCATAACGCACATTTCGAAAAAATAACATCACTACTAGCAATTTTGTTAGCATTTTAACATACTTGTATGGATAGTGTAGGCCCATCATAAATTAATTGTTGGCAGTCTAGTGTGTCTTCAGTTTATGTCTTACACTGTAAAATGCAATTATGTTCTTATGCCATTGCTAGCACCTTGGCATATTGTTTACACTCAGACTTGGTTTTATCTGCGGTATGCCACATTCCAACTGTTAAAGCTTTTTATAGTTTTTAATGCCTCTAAATCCATTATCTTTTGAATGCAAAAAATGGGTCTTACAAGAGCATTATGGGTGGGCGTTGTGGCATACTCTTACAATCCCAGCATTTGGGAGGTTGAGGCAGGAGGATCACCATGAGTTCAAGGCCAGCTTGGGCTACATAGTTCAAAGCCAGCCTAGACTACCCTGTCTCAGGAAAAAAAAAAAAGCATTATGGTTAGGGTGTAATATGACATAGAAACAGAAACTGGCAGATTATTACTTTGCAGGTAAAAAAATTGGTAATACTTGGCTTTGCTGGCCATGAGATCAGGCATTCAACTCTACCTGGAGCAGGAAGGTAGTCATGAGCAAAATGTAAACAAATGAATGTGGAGGTGTTCCAACAAATTTTTTTTTTTTTTTGCCAATTTTTGGTGTAGAACAATCGTTCCTTTTGTTTTTTTGAGAGAGTCTGCTGTGTACTAAGGCGTGGTCTAAAACTCTTGATCCTCCTGCCTCAGTCCTTGTAGTGCTGGGATTATAGGCATATGCCACCACACGTAGGGTGACCATTATTAAGAAGTCATTTTATGTTGAGTGAAAATTTACTTCTCCATAATTCCCTACTTCTGCCATTTTCAAGTAATGTAATTTGACTCTAACCTCTAATCGCTCTAGTCTAGTTGGTAACCCTTCAAATATTAAGGCATGTAAAAAATTCCCCTGAAGTCTTGTTTTTCTAGGCTACTATTCCTCCCCATTTTGTGAATACAGGAAACTGACTGTTTCCAGAAAAGTTCTAATATGGAACACAGTGGGCCGTGTTTTATGAAGGCCTTTCCTGAGGTCATTTCACGAATAAAAGTGGAGAGGCAGGTTTCACATTTGGGACTGTCTCATTAAAACCTTACTATTAGCCACTAAACTAGTAGATCTCTGTCTTGTAAAAAATGAGTCCCCTTTAACTTTTTTTTCCCCTTACACTAAGAATTGAACTGCAGGCCTTATACATGCTGGGCCGTATATCTCTGGTTTGTTTGTAAATCATAGTCATAATAATGTTGTCTTTTTGCTATGTAATTTGAAACTGGTGGCTGGTGTTCAAGTGTTTAATCAAAAAATTATTTTGGTTGTGGAATAATTAAAACTCAGCAAAATCTAAAATCTGGATAATCAAATGGAAGGGTGTCACTAATGAGTTTTGAAAATGTGAAAATTTCATATCCTTCTCCTGCTGATTTCCAACGAGGAAGCACTGAATTTTAGCCAAATTAAATTATAGTAATAGTGTATTCATGTAGAAATCATATTAATCAGAGCAAATCAGGTGTTAATCCCCTTTTTGATCTTTTGATACCCCGGGCTGTAAATGGAACTTTGTTTTCTGAGTCTAGATTTTTTTTTTTTTTTTTTTTTTTTTTTTTGTGGTGCTGGGGATTGAACTCAGGGCCTTGTGCTTTCGAGGAAGACACTCTGACCACTGAGCTAAATCCCCAGCCCCCCTGAGTCTAGATTTTTATATTTATGAGTCATACTAGTACATTCCTCCCATTGTAAATAATAGTACTCTGTGTTGCATACATACATGCTTTATTTCACACAAAGATTTTGAATTGACAGATTGCCAAAATACAAGTAAAAATTAGCAAAGAAATTAAAAAGTTCTAGTCATAGTTGTAGATAAGGTTGCCCTAGTTAAGTTTTTAATTGATCCTAAGATACTAAACAACCATTCTCAAAAGTAAGAACATATCCATTCTATAGGATGGCAGACTTCTGGTGTTGACTTTTGAAAAGTTCTCCAATAGGTTTGATAGTTGACACCATGTAGTATCATGGGCAGTTTCCTGAAACTCTAGTGTTTTCTAGTAATTGCTATAATTGATGATTATATACAGTAGTTTTTACCTTTAACAAAAGTTGACACAGTTCCATGTAGATGACTGATTTTTTTTCTTAATGGCACTTAAGTATTCAAATGTAAGGTAATTTTACTTGATCAAAAGTCATACAGAAAGTTGGAGATTTTAGCTCAGTGGTAGAGCACTTGCCTAGCAAGTACAAGGCCTGATTCGATCCCTGGCACCCTTGTGCCCACAAAAAAAAAAAAAGGTTGTACCGTAGAGTTGAAATCAGGTTTAAGCTCTTATATTTCCAGTTTGTATAATCATTGCCTTTTGGTTAAAATGCATATAATGTAATGTTTAGGAAACAATTTTGAGAAAACTACTCTAGATAGACGTAAGGAATCCTAATGAGGCATATATTGGAAGTAATTATTATTACTTCTAATTGTAATAACTTTAATTAGAGTTAGTGCTAGTAAGCACTTGTACTGTTTTAGGTGATAATTGATGGTTGGTATTACTTTTGGGCACAGAATTCTGAAATACTTTATTAATGATTAAATTTTTAGGACTAGTAAACATTTTTACAGTTTTGAAAACAAGTCATCTGATTTGAGAACCCTCACTGGTTTAACCATGACATAAATTTAGTATCTTAATGACTTTTGTTTAATTTTTAAAATTTTTTTGTTTAATTTTTTTAAAAGGGAATTTAGCTTTGATAAAGGAGGCTAGGGCTTTAGGCTGAATTTTGCAAATTACCTAGCATTGTGTATCTCCCAAACAGCCTTTCTAATTGGAAAGAAGTAGAACTTCAAGCTCATAAAACTGAAACCATAAAAGTTCTAAAACCCTAATGCTTCCCCCTCAAAGGTTTTTATAACTGTTTAAAAACCAGTTATTTTAAATCTGAAAAAAAAAAACCAGTTATTTTTAAAACTTACTTCCTTCAATGTGGATACTCATGTTTCATGATAGAAATGTTAATGTTTTGATTATAGAATGGTACCCCAGACTTCAATGAGGTGTTGTAGTTACTACTTTTTCAAAATACAAAAAAATTCTACATTCTCTATTATACCGAGGAGCTCTGGATTCTTTTTTTTTCTTAGCGATTCCAGATGCTCAGTTGAACCTTTCATGCATCCTTCTAGGGTGGTATATATTATAAAAGATGAGCTACATGTCAAAAGTTTTAAGTCATTTTTATTAGGAACTTACAGTTGGAAATTTGAAGATCTGTTGCACATTTAAAAAGAAATATTCAATAATTAGTGGGCTTAAAATATACTAAATAAGAGTCTTCAGTATTTGATTTTGTTTATTTGTTTGTTTTGGTGCTGGGGTTCAAGCTCGGTCTTGTACTTGCGAGGCAAGCACTCTAACCACTGAGCTAAATCCCCAGCCCTGTTTTGTTTTGAGAGAGGGTCTCACTAAGTAGTTCAGGCTGGCCTTGAACTCACTGTGTAGCCCAGGCTGGCCTCAAACTTGAGGCAGACTTCCTTCCTCAGCCTCCCAGAGTGCTGGGATTGCAAATTTTGAAATTTTGGTTTCTGAGAGCCCTAACGTATAGCAGGGTAACTAGATGGTTTTCTGTGGGGGGGGGGGTACTGGGTAGTAAACCCGAGGATGCTCTACCACACTACATTTCCAGGCCTTTTAATTCTGTTTTGAGACTGTCTAAGTTCTCCAGACTGGCCTTAAAACTGCAGAGATTCTTGAGCCTCAGCCTCCGAAGTATTGTAGTTGATATTGCACATGTGAACCATCAGGCCCAGATAGTTTAAGATTTTTATTCTAAAAGCTTTACTCTTCAAAAAAGTTATAACCAAATATTACTTTCCTGGGAAATTCTAAAATAGCTTTCCATATCCTAAGAAGAAAATTGGAAACAAAAATTTTATTTAAATCCTAAAAAATTAAGCAGTGGGCTAGAAAAAATCAAAACTGAAGAGTCTCTTATCTGGAAGTAATTCACAATAGGGTGGCTGTGGGTTAGAGGTATATATGATGCATTGTGACTGCATGTTTTCTCTCATGTGGAAGCTGAACTAATGACAACCCATAATTACAAGAGGGACTAAGAAGGAACAGGGGCAAGAGAAAGTAACAGGAAGGGTAGATTTGGACAAAACACAACTCTGCAGAGATGGAATTGTCACAGAGAAACTCATTAATCTGTACAACTAATACTGGTTAATAATTAAGAAGCAAACAATAATTATGGCAAAGGGTACAACAGGAAGTTCCTAACTGCTCAGGAGAGTTGGAGAAGCTTGTTTAATAGAATCAGAAAGAGCTGGATTTTGAACTGTGTAGTACTCTAGTTTTCCAGCAGAGGAAGAAGGGCATTTACTCCCAGGTGGCAAGAAGTGAGCATACTGTAATGGGGCAAAAGAAGAGAAGGGGGATTGTAATAAGGATCTGAGATACATTAGGGCTCTTTTGCAGTTACCTTTGTATTCCCTGGTAATGAGGTGTGAATTTTATTTTACAAACTGAGGCAACAGGAGTTTGTTTTTGTTTTTGGTGTCAGAGATCAAACTCAGGGCCTTGTGCTTGCAAGGCAGGCACTCTAACCACTGAGCTAAGTCCCCAGCCCAAGGAATTATTTTTGGCAGAAATAAATCATTTTGAAAAATGTAAAGAAAAAACCCAAAGAAGCCCAGCCTAAATCAGTGCATTCACTTGAGAGAATGAGTTTGAGAATGAAGGAAAAACTAATACCATGTTTCTAGGGCACTACAGGAACTGTGAAGGGTACTCTGTGTGTGTGTGTGTGTGTGTGTATGCGCGCGTGCACATGCGCACATGTAGGGACACATGTATGTTTACATATGTTCACAACTGGATTTACTGAAAGGGAAAAAATGAAGTCTGTTTATTTACAGAAATGGGACATGCTTTTAGTTTTGAATGTGCAGAAAAGAGAAACTTTTATATGAAAATGGTAAGATGAAAAGATCTTAGTCTCTAAGAGCTTTTGTATAGTAGATTTTTAGATATTTCTAAAACTTGTATTTCTGATAATGTGTCATTTTTTCCAAGAGTAATGTATTTGTATTTTAACAACATTGGAATTCGTTTGCACCTATGTCTTGCTTGAATTACCGAATACTGAGAACCAGAAGCAAATGGGGAGACTCCTTACAAGCCAAGCTGTGAAGTTTGATGCTGTTGGGCGGGTTCCTGTGCTGTCTGCTCCCCCAGCTCAGAAGAGCTCCTAGCCCACTGTGGCCCAACACTGCAGGCCCCAAGGCTAATCTCACTTAATTGGACCTCATTTTAAATTGCATTTTGTAATTTACTCAGTATTTTCAATTACTAATATCACTTCTAAATATTGCTCCTATTGCCCATGTGAAAAAAAGTTATACAAACATGCTTTGATAGACTGAAATTTGTACCAGTCTTCTGTTCCTTTCACATTCTCATTTCATTGCTTATTACTAACATTTTAAAACTTAAAAGTATCATATCATTTTCTATAAATTACAGTACATGGGTATTCAGAAATTTGCATTTTAGAGGTTGCTTTATGGTAGACAAAAATATATTGCTGTAAAGAACAATTACAGCTGTTATCTTAGTTCCCTTAACAAAGAAGATAATAAAAATGAGTGCTAACTTAGCAGAAAGTGAAGGTTTATTTTTGTTCATTTAGTAAAAGAAGTACAGTATATCAAATATCACTAACAAGTTTGAGAATAGTCTTGTTACTCTCATTCCCAAGATTGCAGATTACACAGATATTTTGATAGCCAGCTGTGTAGCAAGCCCTGAAACTTCGTGCTCCTAACAAACAAGAATGCAGTGCAGTACAGTTCCTAAACAGAGCGGAGCTCTGCTACTCAATGGTTGTTTAACTGCACTGGGCCTTAGTGTCATGAGCAAAGTTGAGGATAAAAATATTCTTGCTATTATACAGATGGGTGTGAAACTTAAATGAGATAATTATGAGAAGATTTAACTGCTGGATGTAAAAATTTTGTTTTTGTTTTGAGGGGGCTACTGTTGTCCACTGGGGGAAGACATTTGGAAAGACATTTGTGATGGTAGAAGAAATTACACATTGCTTAACATGTAGCTCTGGTTATTTAAATAGTACATACCACACATGTATCAGCTCCTAATCGGAAAAATAGCTGTCATCTTGTGACACTAGTGTTTTAATAAATCTTCAGCACAATTTTCTGCTGTTTGCAAAGAAATATTACTTTTTTTTTTGTAAGTTTAAATGAGGTGAGAGATTTCTACAGTAGGATCTTGACTAACCCAAAATCAAGTATGTTAGAGTTTATTTGTAATCCTGTAATTTTAGAGAAAAAGGTGATGATAGAGAGTTACTGTCATGCTGCCTAGCAAAGAAAAATTCATTCCTCTGTCAAATGAGTTGTTGGTTTCTTGGCTCCTGTATTCATAGCAACATAAGTAATAATGAATTGCACAATGTGTTGGCTGGTTTTGAATGAGGTTTAGAAGCAGAGATCTGATACTTTGATTCTTGAGTCAGGCACACTGTTGATAAAAACTTATTGGTGAGGCTGGGGATTTAGCTCAGTTGTTAGAGTGTTTGGCTAGCAAGCACAAGGCCCTGAGTTCAATCCCCAGTACCAAAAAAAAAAAAACTTACTGTCAACCAGGAAGAGCACGCCTACTTTGGACTGGGAGTTGAACCTTAGAGCCTTCACAATGAGCTACAACACCAGCCCTTTTATTTTGAGACAGGATCCCACTGATGGCTGAGTTGCCTGGGCTGGGTTTAAATTTTGATCTTCCTGCCTTGGCCTCCCAGAGTGCTGAGATTACAGGTACACACTATCACGCTCAGCATTGGGGTACTCACTGAATGACATGAAAGTAATACACATTTCATTCCTCATCTCAGATTCTACGCAGTGTTGACAAAATAGACTACTAGCCCTCTGAAAGCCTTTTACATCTTTTTCTAGCTCATTACATGCTAGAATTCTTCGATATACTTGGTCAGAGTTTTTCTTCTTTTTTCTCGTGGTCTCATCTGTTCACCACTATGTTATTGTTTGCCATTTATATTCTGACAACTCAGAAATTATTTCCAACTCAAGTATCAGATCTAAAGCCTTTGCTGCAAAATTTCTCTACTTGGAAATTAAAGTGAAAAAAAATTTACAGTCAAATGAGATGTCTTTCCCTCCAATTTTTGCAATAGAACTCTGCTCAGCCTTTAGTAAACATGAGAGTCGCATAGAAAGCTGTTAAAATACAGATTTCTGGGCCTCTCCTCCAAACCAGTTCAATAGGTCTAGGATGGGCCTGAACATTTCCACTTACAGCAGGTTCCCTGATGATACTGACTGGGAACTTGGAGATCCACTGAATTAGACAGCGGCACCTCTTCGATTGCCAGGGAGTGGCAGAGCTGGAATTTAATGCCAGATCAGAGCCAAGCTTACTCTTTTTAACCTGCCGCCCCATTCTTCTTTCATGCACACCTTGTGTTCACAACTAAACATCGTACTACCCCGATCTGGTCTCCTTCCTTGGTTTCCTTTCCTGCCATGAGTATTGTATAGGTGAGGAACTCCCCTCTTTACCTTAACCCCTGTCCCTAATATTCAATCTGTCACAACCCCAGTTCTATCCCTACAAGCATTCTCAAATTCATCCACTTTCTTCCTGTGCTGTTGCC
Source organism: Hystrix cristata (assembly GCA_004026905.1). NCBI lineage: Eukaryota > Metazoa > Chordata > Mammalia > Rodentia > Hystricidae > Hystrix > Hystrix cristata. The sequence goes on along the minus strand of PVJO010007078.1, from coordinate 10,892 downwards.
ATCAACACAAAGTCAAGGCCAGCCTCAGCCCTCATCTAAATTGTTAAAATAGCTAACTGACCTGCCTACATCTCTTCTTAGTTCTTTAATTCATATAGCAACAGCAATAAGTAGTTCTTTTAAAAGGCAAATGAGTTAAAACATTTAACTTCTTATTTAAAATCCTTTAATCCAGCTAGGTCAGTGGTGCACAGGCATGATTGAAGCTTTTGGAGACAGAGGCAAGAGGATCACAAGTTTAAGGGGAGTCTAGACAACTTCGGCAGTCTTTATTACAAAAATAAATAGGGCTGTGGATATACCTCAGTGCTGCCTTGGGTCAGTCCCTACCATTAAATACATATATACATATCCTCTTACCCCTCTGAAAAAAAGCCAAATCCTTTCCATAGTCCACAAGGCTCAGTATGACCTACTATGCATACTTGACCAACATTTATACTACTCTTTCACAATCATGTAGTCTTACTGTCTTCTATTGAAGTGCCTGAGTTTGGTGGTTTTGAGGCTGTATAATCATACACTAGACCCGTTGCTGTGTGATGTTCTATTGTATTATGTAACAATTTATTTGCCTATTTAAATTTTTTTTTAATAAGTACAAAGAATTTTTTTAGCTCGTTTTCATTTTTTGTTTAATTTTGGATGTTGGGAAGCCAGAGGAATGAAGGATGAATGATAACAGAAATAAATAAGTCTTAAATGGGAACTGGTGGTGGCAATTGTTAAAGGACATTTTAAAAAAACATCTTTAGAAACAGGTGCACACCTGTAACCCCAAGCACTCTGGGAGGTTTGTTCCAGCTCAGCCTGAGCAAAGTAACGAGACCTTGTCTCAAAGAATAAGTAAAAACAACTAGGAATGTAGCTTAGTACAGTAGAGGGAGGGTTTAGAACAGTTGAGAAGCAGAAACCTAAATATTAAACTACAAGCTACGATGAGCCAATTTAAAAATAAACATTTTGGGAACATGAAATACGTTCATCTGGGAAATAAATAGAAGTGTGAACACCACAATTTGGAAGCACAGAGAACCTGTCTTACCACTTGACTAAGAGTAGTGTTGAGTGCCTGACTGAAGGCAGTGGGGTTGGACAGCTTTATAGGAAATGTACAGATTGCAACTACATCTCATTAGCTTGCCTTTTTTTTCTTTTATGCTGCCTCCCCACGTGCTTTCCATGTATCAAGATTAACTCTTAACAGTTAGCTCTTTTCTGAAATTTTTCCATGTTTTTTAGCTTTATTTATTTCTCTTTCTCTTTGGAACCAATACGGAAATAGGACCAACCTGTTTTAATTATTCTGTACTTAACTAGATGTATCATAATCATAACATTTGGCTTGTGTTATTAAGGAATTTAACTTCTACGTTAAATCTGTGATACAGCGGATATCATTGAGGAAACAGGCAGTCACGTAGCAGTAATACAGGCAGGATTGGCACCTAAGTCATCTTGACTTTTTCTTTTGAACTTTTTTTAATTTGTGCACCGTAACTCTTTTTTGGTTTTTTGAGGCAGGGTCTTGCTATATAGTTCAGGCTGGCCTTGAACTCACTGTGTAGCCCAGGCTGGCCTTGAACTCAAGGCTATCCTCCTGCTCCAGCCTCCCAAGTGCTGGAATTACATGTGTGTGCAACCGTTCCAGTTGCCCCTTAACTCTTAAGGCCCATTCCTTTTTTTTCTTTTAAGGCCCGTTCCTAACCAGGGCACTGTACTCAAGTTTTCAGTGTGCCCATGTTCTTTTGATTGGAAACCATATCTGAACCTTGGATTATCAGTTCATAAATTGTTTAAAATGTATTTTCCTGTTTATTCTTACATGCAGTGAATAATACTTAATTGAAGATACGTATTAGCACATGTAATGATTTCTAGCATTTTCTGAAAACTTTGAGCAATGGTTTATTATCTTTTTTCAACAAATAATTGTATGGTGTATGTTTCAGACATTAGAAAGACAAAAGATGAGTTAACCACTCACCAGTCCAATTATTTAAATATAGGATAACCAAAAATTGCCTTTTGTGGTTAACTTTTATAAGACAATATAACAAGAAATATTAAAATGACAAGTTTATCAAATTTATTTAATATTTTTCTGTGTATGGGATGTCTTTTTGGGGGAGGGGGTGCCGGGGATCAAACTCACAGCCTTGCACTTGCCAGGCAAGCACTCTACCACTTAAGCTAAATCCCCAACCCCTGTGTATGGTGTATTTTAAAGGATGCAGTACAGAATGTGGTGTTACAATCTGGCCAGTAGTATCTAGTCTCTTTCTGAAATTTTTTTGCATTATTGTCTTATTTTGAACAACACACTTTACACTGTCATGGCCTTTCCTTTTTTTTGTGTGAGTGGTATAATTTCAATAAAATGTCTACCCACTAAATGTAATGGTGCGGTGATGATGATGGATGTTCTGGATGGTGTTTTGCCATCCTGTATTTTTCAGTTATTTGGTCTGTTGTTAGATCTAATCTAAATTGTAAATGACTTTTTGAACCCCCATGTTTTGAAAAAAACAAATGAGTTCCATATTATTTGGTCCAGAAGGCACATAAATATTTTATAATACTTTTTTCCTTGCTTTTTGATTACAGGCTAGCTTCTTAGATGTTGGTCAACCCTGTCGACTCCATTCATAAAATTCTTATAATCATTGACCACTACTGGGATATTTTGCTTGTTTCTTTCAAGCTCGCTCTTTTTTTTTTTTTACACCAAGAACATGTATCGTTGCATTGTATACATAATGATCACATTCATCATGGATAATTTGTACCCATACATGATGGTACATGATATATCTTGGGTCCCGCTCCTTGTCTACCCCTCCCTCCTATACCCCTACCCTTCCCTATTTACAGCAGGTTTATTTTCATTTTTCCATTTTTCCCCTTTTATCTTTCTCTTCTTTTTCCCTTCTTTTCTCCCTCCTCCCTTCCTAGTTCTCCTCCCTGTTGAATATTATCTTTCTTTTACATGATATCTATTATACCTCTTTGTCATTATTTACACTTATGGTTTCTCATATCAGAGCAATATGTACTCATGAGTGTCTGATTTATTTCACTTAAGAGTATGTTCTCAAGGTGCATCCATTACCTACAGATGACTCTAGTTTATCCTTTTTATGGCACAGTAGTACTCCATTGTGTAGAAAAACCACATCTTCTTTAGTCATTCATTAGTTTTTGGGCATTTGGGTTGTTTCCAAGGTTTAGCTATTACAGTTGTGTTGCTATACACATGGTTCTGCATATATTGCTGTGGTATGATGTTTTTAATTCTTCTGGGAAGATACCAAGCAGGGGAATAGCTGCATCAAATCTAACGTCTAGTTGTTGTTTTTTGAGGAGTCTCCACACTGATTTCCACAGTGGTTGCATCAGTCTACAGTCCCACCAAGAGTGGAGAAGGGTTCCTTTTTCCCTGCAGCCCTGCCAGCATTTGTTATTGATTGATTTCTTGATAATAGCTGTTCTTTCTGGAGTGAGATGGAATCTTAGCATTGTTTGGATTTATATCTCTTGAATGACCAGTGATGTCGAACACTTTTTCATATATTTATTTGCCATTTTTATTTCTTCATCCGAGAAATGTTTATTCATTTCAGATGCCCATTTTTGGATTGGGTCTTTAAGTTTGAGGGGTGTGATTTTTTTGAGTTCTTTATATATTTTGGATGTTAGACCATTGTCTGAAGGACAGCTCATTTTTCCTTTTTTGTGTGTGTATGTGTTTGTTTTTATTTTTTGAGACAGCATGTTGCTATGTATACAGTTCAGGCTTGCCTTGAACTCACTTTCTAGTCCAGGCTGGCCTCAAACTCGCATTGCGATGTTCCTCCTGCCTCAGCCTCCTAAGTGTTGGGATTACATTCCATCATTTCTGTATTATGAAAGTTAACAATAAGGAGGTGCCTTTTTCTTTCCATTTCGAAACACAGACTTCCTCTCTGGTGCGCTAGCATTTCTCTCTCTTTCAGTTTTTCCTTTTGCAGATCTTGCAGTACTTCCCTTCTATTCAATCTCAGTGTCCCAAATGTGTCCATTTTGTATTGTAAAAGAATATCACTGCGTTCTGGAGAAGTATAAAAATTCTATCTAATGTATTTCTGATAAGACTTTTTATAAATTATAGCATAAAATTGTAAGTTACTTTTCACAAATAAAACAAACACGAATTAGTAAAAGAAAATTACCAGAACTTAGATTTCACTAGAAACAATCACCAAAGGTGAATACAACGTTCTACCTAAAAGAGGGGTTGCGGGTTTAGCTCAGTGGTTGGAGTGCTCACCTCAAGCACAAGTCCCTGAGTTCGATCCCCAGCACCAAAAAAAAAAAAAAAAAAAAAGTGGTAGAGCATTTGCCTAGAAGTACAAGGCCCTGAGTTCAATCCCCAGCACACTCAAAAAATAAAATACTATGCAAAAAGTTGTCGATATAAAACAAATAAACAGACATGTGAGTGTATCTTGTGCAAACAAGAATTGACTGGTTGAAATGATTGGGGTAGTCAGCACGTGAACAGATGCGCTGCCCTTGTGACGTGCAGGGTGAGTCATTAAGGGGATAAGGCAGGCACAGGTTGCTCTCCTTGAGTTTGACTTTGTTTCCTACAGAGTGCCGTGTGGTGTTCAGTGTACACTAACACACCCAGTACTTGCAGATAATCCTTTATATTTAGTCTGTGTAAGAAACAATGCTGAGAAAGTGGTGTTTTGGGTGGCGACTTTGGTGTGATTTGTAAATAAACTGTTCCATGTTTCCTTTTCAGATTTGGATGGTGCTCTGTTCTCTGGGGCAGATGCTGTGAATGCAAGTCTTTTGGCTGAAGCCTGGTGTGCTCAAGATGGGAGCGATGCTGGTAAGTACAGTGAAGTTTTCAGCAGAAGTACACTGAAGAGGATTTAAAGATGGGAAAGTGCTTGTTTTTTTGCTGGGGACTCATGCAGTCTTTCCTTATATATGTAAATACTTAATCTGTGGTAGCTTAATGATGACTTGGGAAATTTGGTAAACACAAATTGATGTTTCTGGTTTTATTTGCGGGACTTATTGATTGATTGAGTTTAATATTTACATTTTTATTAGTGCTTGTTTGCAGTGCATAATGATTACACTCATCATGGGGATTTGGTACATGTACATAGCACATCTTGGTTATTTTTATCCCCTTCCCGTCCCCTCCCTCTCCCTTCCTCCATCCCTTGGTCCTCTTCCTTTTGCAGAAGATCTGTCTGTTTCCTGTTACCTTTTATTTTGCCCTTTAATTTATTTGTACTTCAGGTTTCTCATAAAAGAAACCATGCAATATTTAAGGTTGTGTCTGATTTATTTTACTTAACATAATGGTCTCACAGTGCATCTGTTTCCCAACAAGTGAATCAGGTTTATCCTTCTTTATGGCAGAATAGTGTGCTCCATTTGTATAAATATTGCATTTTCTTTGTCCAGCCATCTGTTGATAGGCAAAGGCTGTTTCTAAGATTTAGCTAAATTTGGATTTAGATTTGTGAGTTGTGCAACTCTAAACATGGGTGTGCATGTATCACTGTAATAGGCTGGGTAGGGGTTTATTTATTAGAACTTTAAAAACTTTTAAATATCAAAGGTAGTTTAATAGCGCTTATAACTTTCTGATGGTATGTAGAGGAAATGGAAATTATCAGAACAGTTGACTAATATACTTTAGTTGGCTTTGAAAAATGGTAGTATGAGTGTTGATGGCCATAGAAAATGTTGTAGTGGCTTATATCAACTATACTTTAGGAGAACCTGGATGCACGTAAGAACAAAGTGTCTATGAATATGTTATAAGTGAAATAGTGTAAAGGGAAAACTTTTCTTTATCAGAGAATGTGAAGCTAGCTAGTAGAAGAATAATAGAATTGGGAAAGTGCCTGTTGTGCACCCCTCCATAAGAAATAATTCTAGATCATCAGTGGATGTTCGGCCACTATTTATGGCCTCGTTCTCCCATGATTGGAAAGTTGCTGGGGATGGTGTATTCATGGGGTCTCAAGCATCGTCCCACACGTTACTCACAGTTACAAAGGAGGAGAGTTGTCTTTGTGATAGAGACCTGAGAAACATTAATAAGACCAACTGAATAAAAGTATCACTAAGAACAGAACATGCTGAAATTAAGTGCCAGCATTAGCTGGCACACATCGTTACCTAGTCTTGCAAAATGTTTAATCTGGGATGGAGATTTTGCTCAGTGGTAGAGCTGTTGCCTAGCAAGCACAAGGCCCTGGAGTTGGATCCCCAGCACCACTCCCCATGTTGAACCTGAATCTAGCTGTGAAGGGAAAAATCAGACAAATCTAAGTATATCTAGCGATGTAATAGGTGGTCCAAACTCTAATAAAGACAAGCAGAATAAAGGAGACAGTGTAAATGTAGTATGGATCTTGATTGCCCCAAGGGACAAAATGGATTAAAAGGCACATTTGGGGAAGACTTGTAAATGTGGTTATGTGGTATGTGTCAAAATTCAGTCTGCATTAAATTTCTGTGGTTTTGTAAAATGCTTAAGAACCGTGGTGATGAACTTACGGCATGCGTGTTGTTTTCCTTTTAAGATAAAAGATGTTAACGTATGACTTGTATTTTTCTAAACTAAAACCTCAGTACTCAGGTTTAATTGCAGTGTTGGTACTTTGCAATAAATGAGTTAGTGGGTTTTGGGTTGCAGTTTGGGCATTCTTTAGAAGATTCGTCATTACTGCTGTAGAAGATTATATATTTTCGGGGGGACTTGAAGTAAATGAAGTTTTAACGTAGTTTGTAAAGATGTATATATGTGAATACACAAAGAGAGCATATGGCAGAGCTAACACTGTTAAAGGGTTATGGATGTTTGATACTTCAACTTCTGTAGTTTTGGAATTCTTTTCAAAATAGCTGGAGTGAGGACAACTAGGGGCACTCCTTACAAAAAGTACGCAGGCTTCTAAATGACCAAAATTAAGCCACAAGTTTTTTGTTTGTTTTATTTTTTTAAGGTCTTACAGTGTAGTGTTGTCCAGGCTGGCCTTGAATTCACAGCGATCCTTTTGCCTCAGCCTCCCAAATGCTGGGATTACAGGCTTGCACTACCATGCCCAGTTTAAGCCTCAGTTGTGAAGGATTCTGTTTTATGATGTTTTTCCAATTGTGGAAGAGAATTTATTAGAACTATTTTTGAAATCTGCACTTTGCAGGTCAGGTGCATTGATTGAGTTTTGAAGATTTTTTTGCTTGTACAGAAAATTGGTAATATAGCGAGAGTATTACACTTGCTTTCTTCGTTTAGAAATCTGGTCCTAGGGTGAGTTTAATGTACCAATGTGAATTCATATATAAAATTTAAAATTCATACTCAATGCATAGACTCTCTCAAAGGTACATTAGAGGCTTTTTTACTTCATTGGGTATTGATGCTTTCACCAAAAGAGAGGACATCTTAAATTTATCTTAAATTTCTCAATTGTTGTGTCTAGTAAATATGAGAAAGTGCATTTTCATGAAATCTACTTTGGTAAACATTCTTTTATTAAAAACCATAGTGTTTGGGGCTGGGGATTTAATTTAGCTCAGTGGTCAGAGTGCTTGCCTAGGTAGCCAGCCCAAGGCCCTGAGTTTGATCCCCAACACCAGACAAAACAAAACAAAAAACCTGATAGTGTTCTTGAGAGTAAAGTTGTATTTATTTATATTGGTTTTTTGAGAAAGGGTCTCACTATATAGTTCAGGATGGGTTTGAACTCTCTCTGTAGCCCAGGCTGGCCTTGAACTCATGGCAGTTGTGGCTCGCCCTACCCAGTGCTGGGATTACAGGCATGCACCACCATGCCAAATTTGGGAGTAAATTTTTATTGTAGGTTGAGTTATACCTTATCCTAAATGCCTGGGACCACAAGTACTTTAAGATACTGTGGTTTTTTAGATTTTGGATTATTTGGATGGAGTTTACCAGTGGAACACTTACAATCTAAAAATTCAAAATAGAAAATTTGGAGCATCATGTAGTCAAAAAAAGTTCAGATTTGAAAGCATTTCAGATTTCAGGTTTTTGAATTAGGGCTTTTGAGCCTGTATTGTTGCATAAATGAGATGTGCATACATGTATCTTGGAAAGGAGTTTTTTAGGCGTATAATTAGTGCCTTGAAGAGAGAGCCTGCTTACCATCAATGTGTGTTGTCGATGCATAGAGGTCAGTAGGGTTGGAATGGAGCAATCAAGGTGGGTGGTTGGAAGCAAGGGCTCCTTTGAGTGTGGCTTTATAGGATGATGAAATTGGCTTTTTACTTGTGAGTGAGGTGGACAACCCTTTCAGCCTTTCCGTAGTCTGGTAACAGGCTCTGAGTCTGTATTTTAAAAGAAGCTTTGATTGTTGCATGAGGTACAGGCTCTGGAATGGCAATAGGGGGAGCAGGGAGACAAGTTGGCAGCCACTGAAAATCTGGAGGCTAGAATCAATGATTGCTTGGATCCGAATAGCAGTAGCTGTGGAGAATTCTGTATATGTTCCTATTGTCCAAAGATTCCTGGATCCAAGGAATTAAATGCAAATTCAAAAATGGAATGAAATCCAGAGGGAGATGATTCCTGCCCTCTGTTAGTCTGTTTCCTGTTACTGTATTCAAATACTTGATAATGAATATTGTATAAAGGAAAGAGATTTAGTTAGCTAATAGTTCTGGAGGTTTAAGAGTTAAGATGGTTCACCTATATTTCTAGGATAGAAATATATTGTTTTTCTGATTGTAAGGAGACAGATCCTTATTTAACATTGTTACTTAAAAATCAACTTTTTTATTGTTTTAGGTACTTCACACGATTTCAAGTATGGTTTGATACCTGCTCTGTCAAGTGATTTCAAGTATGGATTGCTACCAGGTGCTTCAAATGATTTCAAGTATGGATTGCTACCAGGTACTTCAAATGATTTCAAGTATGGATTATTGCCAGAATCTTGGCCAAAACAAGAAACTTGGGAAAATGGTATGTATTGACCAACCAAACAAATAGAGAATTCTGATTTTTTTTTCTTTTTCATTTTTGAGACAAGTTCTTGCTATGTAGTCTAGGCTGGTCCTGAAGTTACTGTGTAGCCTCAAAGTCAAAATGCTCCTGCCTCAGCTTCCTGAGTGTTGGGATTACAAGTATGCATCATCACTCCTGGCAGAATTTTTAAATAATTTTTAACAATTAAAGGCTTCCATATTCTGGATTTTTAAAAATAAGTAGTAACTTTGTATTAATTGCCTTTTTCAGAGATGGAGATAGAAGTCTTGATAACAAGTTTAATAAGTGCTTTTCAACTTTTTAAATTCTTACAGGTGAATCATCTCTAATCATGGTGAACAAGTTAAAATGCCCTCATTGTAGCTATGTAGCCAAATACAGACGAACACTAAAAAGGCACTTGCTCATTCACACAGGAGTGAGATCATTTAGCTGTGATATTTGTGGGAAGCTGTTTACTCGAAGAGAACATGTAAAAAGACATTCCTTGGTGAGTAATTTTAAATGCAACCAATCTTTGTGATAAACTGTTTATCCCAGTGACATTTAAAGCATTTCAATAGTTATTTGGGAATTTAAGAATGATTCTTAAATTGCTTTAACCAAAATTGTATTTATGAAATGACACTTCATACAAAGAGCATCGGTACATTGACCCGTTGTGGTTTAATTTGAGTGGTTCAAATGGATCTGTTTCTATACTATCCTTATATTGGATTTTTCCCCCCTTTAATTAGGTGCATACAAAGGATAAAAAATACAAATGTATGGTGTGTAAGAAGATCTTCATGTTAGCAGCCAGTGTTGGAATAAGACATGGATCTCGTCGCTATGGTGTTTGTGTAGACTGTGCAGATAAATCACAACCAGGAGGGCAAGAAGGTGTAGATCAGGGACAGGACACAGAATTCCCTCGGGATGAAGAATATGAGGAGAATGAGGTACGAGAAGCTGACGAAGAGCTGGTTGATGATGGAGAAGATCAGAATGACCCACCTCGATGGGATGACTCAGGAGATGTGTGTATGCCCCTGGATGACTAACTGACCTACCATACTCCTCAAGGATGCTGCATTGGACATAATATCAATCGACAATTTGGATTGTTGAACTTGAAGGCTTGCAAAATATGGTACATGCTGGATGGTAGTTATGTTGCTGTGAAAACTGTAGGGTCAAAGCCTTATAGCAAAAAAAAATTTTTTTTATATTTGCACAGGACTGTACAGCAAACAACCATGTAGTTGGTTACATGGAGTCCCCACATATTCAGTCAGTTATCAAAGTAAAATATTTTTTATTTATAGGATATACAGTAACTATTTGGGTCCTATGAAAATATAGTACCTGTCCTTAATAGCTTCCATTCATGTGCCACTTCACATGAATGATGAAAATCCATTTATGGAAGTACAGTGACAGCTGACCCAATCGCTCTGTCCATCAAACCACTCAGGCTAGTTTGTACTAGTAGAGTTTTGTTTCTATTTTTATTTTTATTAATTTTATTTTTTTTAATACAGATTTTTCAGTGAGGGGCCTTTTCAACCCCATTGGTTCTATTTTCTTGTATTTTTCCATTTTAATTTGCTTCATAACTTAAAGTTTCCTAGTCTTAGGTATTATTTCTCAATTTTGTGCTGATGGGCATGTGTATGAGAACTGGTGAGGTAATTTATTGGAATGAACTAACTGACTTCCCCCAGCCCCTTTCCTTTTTTGACATGAATTTTACAAATGAAGAATGATGTTGCGAAGTTAATGTGGCAAAGTTGACGAAGACCACTAAAATGATTATGATTTAGAAGTAACTTTCTCCTGCTGCTCTAATCTGATAAATGGTTACTATATGATGTTTTTTTAC